>PVKM010019560.1:0-24114 GCA_004027735.1 Carollia perspicillata
GGGGGGCAGTTACAACTCCTGAAACCAGGCAGAGCGGTTCCCAACACCTCATCAGGTGTTAGTTTTAGTACCTAAAAGGATTGTTCAGTAACTAGTTTTTAATATAGAAGAATCATGTAGACCACATATTTAAGAAGATACCTCATCAGGTGTTAGTTTTAGTGCCTAAAAGGATTACTCCTCTCCCTGGCTGGGTTGCTCAATCAGTTGGAGCATTGTCCCATATACCAAAAGGTTGCAGGTTTGATCCCTGGTCAGGGCACATTTGGGAGGTAACCGATTGATGTTTCTCTCTCACACTGACGTTTCTCTCTCTGTCTCCCTCTTCCTCTCTCTCTAAAATCCTCAGGTGAGGATTTTAAAAAATAATAATAAAATAAAATAAACTTATCTTTGAGTGAGAATTAAAAATAATAATAATAAAATAAATAAAAGTATTAATCTTCAGTTATTTACCTTGACTTTATAGCCAGAAATTACCAATGACATATAGGTATCACAAAATACATATATTATTGGTGTATATTGAATAATTATGTTCTCTTAAGACTCCTGTAAGTTCAATTAATTTCTCACACTAAAAGAATCTTCTCTCTAGTTTTGTAGCATTAATTGAGGTCACTTTCCCTTTCTCCAAACTCGTAGAATTGGTCTCTAATCAGGATATAGCTACATCAGATCTTTTTGGCTTCGTGATACTCTTCACCATTACTTCCAGTTTTTAACTCAGTAGAGTTTATGCTAAAACATAGTTGAAGAGCTATCTCCCACCTCCGCATGCATACTCTCTCCTCGGTCAGGCCTGCGGGAAGTGAGACGGAGAGCTGGGAGAAAGCACTCCACTTTGGTCTACAAAAACCAAAGGGAATACAAAAAAGATAAAGGGATGATCCTACCAATCTCCAAGAAAGACAGGCTCAGCTTTACTAATTAGACCCTATACAATTCAAAGTAAACCGACTGCTTTATCAAGTCAAAGATGAAAAGCATGGATTGGCAGGAAATCTGGTTTCTAATTTCAATGGATCTTTGTTTTCTCTTAAAAATTCTATAAATTTAAGTCACCAAGCTATGAAGATTGCAACAGGCAAAATAAAAGTTATAAATAAATGGTATCTATTGCTGCACAAGAATGAAATAAGGATTTGATATTTATGGACAGGTAAGAGCCAAGTTTCCAATAAGGATTTCATTCATAATATAGCTTTGCATTGAGCTTTAGCTGGTCCCTGAGCCAATTTATTTTAAATGGTGGATTTTCTTATCTTTCCAACCTGTTTTAGTTTAGAAAAACTGCCTTTATTCTGACACCTCTGAGTTCTCCAAATAATATCACAAATTAGCTAGCTCTTGATGTATAAATCACACAGAGATTAAACAAACTCAAGCGTAATTTGACACACAACCATAGCTGTCTTTTGGTTTGGTCTCATTCATTGCCCTCTTGCTTCTTCTGTTATTTCGCATTCAACCACTGTGCAGGTGGAGTCGGAATACTTTAATCTATTTTATTATCTAATATTTTCATTTAATTTTTGGTAATGTTTTTAAAGTAGGGAAAGGTTGAAGAATTGTGACGAAAGTCCTTCAGGACAAAGTGCTGTCGTTCTTCCTAATTCTCTTAGAGGTTTGTTACAGAGACAAACATATTCATGGGAATAGACTGAGGGCATCCTTAAGAAGTCATTAATTACTTAATAAGGTCATTTAATTGCTTTTTGTTAAGAAGGCAGTTTCCTAATTCCAGGTTTAAAGGCCATTTCGGGAAACAAGTTAGGATTTTATTATTTTAGAATTACACATCAGACTTCAGTTGAAAGAATCCTGAAATGGTTCTCTGCAGTTTATTTGGATGTTGTTATGCAAATAAACTCATCAACCTGAGTTTAATTCAGATGAGGAATAAAGAAAACTTAACTCTTATACTACAACTGGAACCACATGAACTTGTAACTTTATTGCCCTACATTGTAACTATTTTATGTTAGTTTTGCTCCCAAAGTAGGTTTCAGGAAGGAACAGTTCATTGAATGCCTAGTCAGCACCTAGGCGCCAGGTGCAGGGGAACAAGAAGACTGAAACAGAAGTAAATAGGCAATTGCAATACAAATTGAAGCGTGTTATGATGAGTATGAATCTAGGAAGCTAGCAATGGCAACAAATCAAGCTGCAGGTTTTCTACCACCTTCTTTACAGAAACCATTTGCTCAGTTGTGGTGGTTTAAAAAAAATGGCTAAAAAATTATGTTACTCTTCCCATCAAAAGGTGGTGGGACAATGTTCTTCCCTCCCCATGAGACTGGGTGGGCTTGTGACTGCTTTGAGCAATACAGGACAGCAGAGGCTGGATCATAAAAGGAAAGGCGGTCCTTGTTCACTAGAACCCTTCCACTGGGAGCCCCAAGCCACCCTGTGGGCAGTCAGACTACCTGAGAGAGGCACGCTGCAGGGAGGCCAGGCCGCAGGGAGAGCCATGGTTAGGCATTCCAGCCTGCCCTGATCCTCACGCCCTCCCAGTCCAGGTGCCTGCTATGAGTGAAAAACCTACTGTGACTGCTTATTATTCCTTTAGGGTAGTCACACTGTATATGCTTACTTATTTGTACTTGATTGGCTAGGAAGCTGTAAGGCCACACTGATATGAAGAAAACGTAAGTTTCGTTTAATGTCGGAGTCAGCATTTTAGAGAAATCAGGACAGTTCAAATTTTGGTTACGTGACTATGAATGTTTGGGCCAGGGGTATATTCAAATTGTGGTCTCCAGTGCGTATTTTAACACTACAAATGTAACAGAATGGTGTCAAGCTGCTGAGTTTTGGTATATGTTGTTATGCATAAATAGTAACCAGAACACAGATTAAGCTGTGGGGGCCATGACAATGAGCCAAACTGACCAAAGATTCCAACTGCTGCTATCTGAAAACCCACTGCCTTGTGCGGACGCAATGCTTCTGAAGGGCTGCTTCCAGGCAATGGCTGGGTCCTGTAGGAGGCATGGGACTCCTCAGATGGTTGGTCTTGGTTTGAGGACTTGATGGCCTTGTTGAGCGTTCCTTAAACTGTAACCACAAGCTTCCACTCAAATTTCCTTCTCTCTCTTCCTCGCTCAGGTCAGATTTACCCATGTGTCAGCTCTTCTAGTCTTTTCCATCTCCCTCATCATTTTTTGCCATACAGGCATTTTCTCTAATAGAATTATTTTGTTTAGTAGCCTTGGTTCCTTCTTCTCAGAGGACTCAAACAAACACCAGTGGTACTAGGAATGGTCTGAAAAACAGGCAGCAAGATGAGTTAGTACTGGCTTACCTGCTACCAGGTAAACTGAGGACTCTGTCCTGCTTGGTAGGTAGAACACACACGGTTCTGGCAAAAGGTAGTGACAAAATCGCTAGACTTCAGTGACTACTCACCTGTGTTCCCGATGGCCTTGGTGAATGGTGTGCTCTCTGGAAAACATTCCAGTGGAGGTGAATATTGTGACATATGGAGATAATACTGGCATTTGAAAAATATGGTGGAAACAATGCTTACAAAGATAGAGGACCTGGCTGGTTAGCACTAAGTTGTATGGACACCCTGAAGAGGGATACTAGCCAATGAGGGCTGTAAACAAGCAGTTAGAAGAGAAATATGAGGGTCAGAAAGCCCACGTGATAGCTGAGAAAGAAGCCCATCTCCTGCTGAGAGGCCAGGCACAGTTGTACAGTAGGCTGAAGACTTGGGTGTTCAAGTCCCAGAGGTCCTGAGACATTTTCATTCTCAGCCAAGGAAGGTCAGTTGTGTGAAGGTCAGGGCCCTGGTGGGGAAAACCTGGAACGCTGAAAGAGGATAGGGACATCTACTAGATGTCCTGAGGATATTGACTCTGTAAACTTCTAGACTCTCAAGGACTGCAAAAGTAGCACACCCCTTCTTGGTATGAACTAGCATTTCTGTAGCATCTCCCAAGCACTGCAGAAGTTTTACCCTGATGAGGAGACATATGATACCCAGGAAGGCTACCCCTACCTCCTCTCCTGGCTGTCAGGTCAATAAGTAGTGTTAAATCCCGGCTTAACACAGCTGGAGACATGCTGGGCCTTACAAGGAAGAAAAGGACTATGCACCTAAGGAATTGTACAAATGAGCTGTCATATATCAGCAGGAGTCAGGAAATCACTCCTGGAGGTGGATTTTGGAAGTGCTTGATCAACAGGGACAGAATGTGCAACTGAATAATCCTGAATTCATTGACTTGGAGATACTCTGTTAGGCCCCAGGATTTAACACCCTAGCAAAGACCCTAGAGGATAGGTAAACTCACAGCTGGGGTAGCTCTGAGAAGCCTGGCTAACTCTCAATAAAGTAGAAATGTCAAGTTGCCCTAGCAGAAGGCACATGAATTAAGTAGCTAAGGGAAGTGGGCGTGCGGTATGGATACATAAGGCCAGAAGCCCCACCAGAGATTATGTTCCCCAGGAGGAACACCATTCTCCAAGGCCACTGGGATGCACTAGTGAGAGGGGTACCAGCACCGCTAAGTAGTTATATGATTGCTTTCCCCCACAGGCCAAGGATGTTGATACTAGAAGCAGACACATAGCTGGACTGGGTTAATATCCTTGGAGATGATGGGGCACTGGAGTAATAGAGGCCAGATGGCAGCACCTGTCTCTCAGAAGCCAGGAGGCTGTAATTAGCATGACTGGCAAAGCCAGAGGGAAGCCAAGGTTGCCTGACCCACAGGGAATAGTAGAGATGGTTAATACAGAATGGTGTCTCTAGGAGCGAAATAGATCGGCAGCTAACAAGGGTGGTGTTGCTTAACATCACCACCAAAGAAAGACAAGAATGAAGGAGCAGGATGCTGAGAATGGTTGTCCAACCACTTGCTCAGTTCCCAGACCAGAACAAATTTTTACATCTGTAACCCATTAACTAAAGAAGGGGCTGGGCCTTAGGAGGCAAGACTCTGCTACACTATAACAAGTATGTTCTAAGTATGTTCTATGTAATACTGTGTCTGGATGCATGATTCAAATTGATACACTTGGCAGCTGGGGTAACTCCACATTATGCCCCTGGCCTCCGCAGTAAGAGCTATCATAATGGGAACAGTCAAATGAAAACCTCTCAAACTACCTCCACCAGGACAGTAAATCAAATACATTATCAAATCCCATGGAAGGGGGTGACAAAGACAAGTACCAGCATTAAATACCGGAAGGATGTAGCAATCGTGTTCCCCATCATATCTTCACGTAATTTAATACTCTGGCCTCTTTAAAACCCAGGAGGATCCTGGAGAATTATTGTAGACTATCACAATGTCAGCCAAGATGTACCCCAGTTGTAGCTACTATATCAGGCACAGTATTGTTGATAGAGCAAATCAATATAGCATCAGGTATACAATAATAGAGCATTAATCTAGTGAACACCTTCTATTCAGTTCCAACCCAGAAAGAGGATCAGAGACAGTTTCCATCCATATGGATGGACGACAGTATCCATTTAAAGTTTTCTGTCAGGGCTATGTTATTTCTTTTGTCCTCCGTTAGCCCAGAGATCTACACCTTGAGAACATCCCACAGAACATCGCACCTGTCCATCACATCCATAATATAATGGTGATTGATCAGAAGCAAGAGCAGGTTAGCATGCTGGAGGCCTTGGTAAGTTGCATGCATTCTGAGACAGCCACAATTTAGTCCCTTTGGTGAAGCTTTGAGAACCCAGTGATCAGGGGTATGCTGGGACATGCTCCAAAGTGAAAGACAAATTACTGTATCATGCTCTTCCTACACAATAAAAGCAGCAAAGCATTTGGAAGGCCTCTGGAGGCAATATATTCCAAACCTGGGCATATTTATCCCACTCATATACCGGGTGTCATAAAAGGCTTTGAGTGGGGTGCTTAGACTGCGTGGCAGTCTGAGCTCTTCCATCCCTTGATTCTTCACTTGGGGTCAGTCTTGCACCCCAGCCTTTGCAAGCTCCCTTCCTATTTTCTATCCCAGGCATGTAACCTAATACAATTCTTGCCTATCTAATCTCATTTTGGTCTCTGATTCTTGGAAGACTTGAACTAACACAAGTGCTTTGCAGAAGAGTCACCTAAAGAAAATATTACCATCTTTAAAGAGGCTCTAGAGGAAACAAAGAGAGGAACCAAATTTGTAGAGGAAGTAGAAAAAGGATGCTTACATAGGGTAAGAAGAAATGAAAGAGTATATGTGGCCATTCTCATTAGTCTTCCCTCTCCAGTCTCAAGTAAGTAGAAACCAGGCCACTGTCCGGTGTGAGGAAGTGTTACTCATAGGTGTCATTAGCATGACTTCGGTGGTGTTGCCTACAAAGCCAGTCAAAGGTATGAGAAATACAGAATTCAACCGGCCTTTATTAAAATATCATTAAGAATTGTGGCTCAGCCAGACAGGAAGACTGTTAAATGGGTATTTCAACCAGGTAGTTAGGATTAGTGAAGGAAGTTAGTTACTACCAGGTAGAGTTGCAATCTCAAATCACAGTTGTGTAATTTAACTAACTTTATTTAATTTAGTTATTTAAGAGTCAACCAACCTAATCTGAAAACTATGGACTCAATATTCTCCTTATTGTGGTGACTATAAAAAGATGTCAACATGTCTGTTCCCATGTTGGGAAGAACCATCCTTATCAAAGGTAGCCTCTCGGTTTTCTGTTCTAATCACACATCTCTACACTAAAAGGGATCAGAATGTGCCATTTTGGCATAAGAATTATTCTGGGCTGAAGACAATTGAGAAATAGCAGGTATCTCCTGCTCCCCAATAAACACCTCTGCCCTCTTTTCAGCCAGAACTGCCACCTCCCAGTAATTCACCAAATGACAAACACAAAGGGACAGAGGAGAGGCACCCGCTGTATTTCTCTGGGCCTTTCAGAAAACAGGATTGTGCCTTCGGCCACATACACGCGAACCTACAAGAAAGGTGATGTTGTGGACATCCAGGGAGCGGGCAGTGTTAAGAAGGAACGCCCCTCCAACGTTCACATGGCAGAACCAGCAGGGTCTACAGTGTCACCCAGCATGTGGTGGGCATCGTTGTAACCAAACAACTTAAGGACAAGATTCTTGCCAAGAGAATTAATGTAATGCATACTAAGTATATTAAGTACTCTAAGGGCCAAGATAGCTGAAATGTGTGATGGAAAATGATCAGAAAAAGAAGGAAGCCAAAGAGAAAGGCACCTGGGTCAGATGGAGCGCCAGCCTGCGCCGCCCAGAGCAGCCCATTGTGTGAGAACCAATGAAGAGGAGCCTGAGCTGCTGGAGCCCGTTCCCTGTGAATTCGTGGCATGATAAGTATACAAAAAATAACAGACCTTTATACTGTTTTAAAAAACAACTCTCTGCCCTCCCCTACATTCATTTAAAATCAAACTTAGACTCTTGATCACCAGAGACTCTTGCTTGCCCAGAGACAGCACTGAGAGAAACCTATGCAACATGCCTTCCCCAAACAATCCTTATCTTCCATTAGTTTCCCCTATATATTTACCTTGGAAGCCTAAAACCCTTTTCCTTTGTCTTATCACTTCTCTACAAATATATTGTTCTTAAGATGCTATGGTGTATAAGCCCAAGTCCTAATCACCCTTTTGAGTTACTACGCATCACTGAGTATGCCTCACATATAATCTCCCTGCAGTTGTTAATAAACTGTTTTTCTCTTGTTAATCTATCTTTTATCAGTTTAATTTGCAGGGCCCCAGCTAGGAAATGTATAAAGTTTTTTTTTTTTTTTTTTTCAATTTCAGCGGGTTGGATACTTTATCTTGGTCATTATTTACTGACCCAGGAACCTCATCTCATTTGCAATAAAATAATTCCCTTAGTAGAGGCAGATATACCAGGAAATCAGTCAAAGTTATGCTCCAAGGAGCCTCACTTGCATTGTCTTTTCACAGGCCCTGTAGCTGATTTTGAATTCAAAATTTTATATTTCTTCTTATTAAAAAGGACCCCCATGCCTAACTGAGTAAGTGTTAGGTCCCCTAGAGGTTTGTATAGCAGGATAAAAAAATTGGATGTTTTCTCAAATGATGTGTGTTGGGGAGGGAGTCCACATGGGAATGTTGGGTAGGCCAATGATGTGTTCATATTTGCATTTTAGAAAGATTACTCTGGAAACAATGTAGATAAAAGTACAAAAGAGGACCAGCTCTGCAGGGAAAACTGTAAGGAAGTGGTCACTGTACTCCAAGCAAGAGAAAAGACCATTTTCTTTTTATCTCATAAAAGGGCTTGGTGTTTTCTTTGAAAGAGCAAGATCCTCTGGGGCAGTTGTAATTTTACTTACAAAAGTTCCCACCTCCCATTTCGGAAGTATTGTTCTTCCTCCAAGAGGCCGAGGAGATTCAAATCTTTTACAGTGTAACAATCTGTCCTTGCCCTCAGAAAGTAAAATACAGAGTTTTCATACTCAACAGCGCTAACTTACTAGCATAAGAAAAATGGCAAGAGTATGTTTTAAAATTTACTGTCAAATTAAAAAATTAAAAGAGAACAATTTTCAGAGTCCTTTTAACCCAAAAAGAGATTCAAATGGAGTATATGCTATCCCTGGCAGGTAAACTCAATATTACAAACCGCATTCTAAGAGTACATATTTTAACATTACATAAATTCAGAGTTCTTCTGGAGGAACAAATATAATCAAGAAGACTGAGAGAATTAGAAAGGTGGGTCATTCTACAAGAGAATATATCTTATTTTAAAGCCATGCAAACAAAAATAGTTTAACGGGCATGAGAATAAGCAAACAGAAGTCTGTTAAAAGTCTGAAGTCTGGTAATGGTCCAGATAAGTGTAAACACTTCATATCAATAGGGAAAGAATGGGCTAGTAGATGGTTAGTCACTTTTTCACAGCATTATACAGTGAAAGGAAAACCATCAGTTCCTAGTCTCTGCAGGGGACAGTGGGGACAATTTTCCCTTCTTCATGGGGGCTTAGTCAACCACACAGTCCATGTACCAACAATTGTCTACTCTTCCTCAGAAAGTTACTATGACAAATCCACACTCTGCCTTGGGATCCTGGAGAGAATGAATCAAACTTTTACACAGAGTTTATGAATATTCCTCTGAACTCTGAAGCTACAATTTCAAAAAATGTATACAGGGCACGTAGATCGAGCACAAAGACTTACTGAAAATGGTAAGTTATTATGAAGTAGTAAAACGAGTTTTTAGTTTATGCTCTTGACTTAGGGCTATATTAGGGTGAATTCTTTGTAATAAACTTAAACACATTCTAATATGAATTCTTAGCAAATGACCCTTAGGTGCATATTCTTCTTCAGACTCTAGAAATATCTGACTACATATAAGGTCTGCCTGGAAAAATTCCAACCATTGTCAATATAATGAGAATGGTTTGTGCCGTTCTCATCAACATAACCTGGCAGCTAATGAGAGTGGACTGGAATGTGCATGTGTGAACAATGACCACTTCACTGTACTAGTCAGTGGGGGTGGTAGATGTTGTTGAGTGACCATGTGCACTGTGTGGCCATTGCCACAAAATGATTGACTGAGTGACAAATTGCATCAAATTTTGTATTAAGCTTGAACATTCCTCCATGGAAACTATTTGGATGACTCAGAAGGCCACAGCTAAGGGCAACTGGTAATTGGCAGCTTCATCATAACAACATGCCTGCTCATGAATCATGTCCTGTGTAGAGTTTTTTGGTGAAACATCCAATCATTCTTAGGTGCTGCTACAGCCCAGATTTGGCACCTGCAACTTCTGCCCTTTCCCAAAACTAACATCACCTTTGAAATGGAAGAGATTTTAGACTGTTGATGAGATTCAGGGAAGATATAACAGGGCAGCTTATGGCGACTGCAAGAGCTATGTGAGGTCCCAAGTGCCTACTTTGAAGGGGACTGAGGTGTCATTGTCCTACATACAATGTTTCTTGTATCTTCTTCAGTAAATGTCTCTATTTTTCAAATTATGTGGCTGACTACTTTATGGACAGATCTGCTATGCAGACCCCTTGGTAAAGTTCCTAGGCAGAGAGATTTATTTATTAGCTTATTGCCCCTGCATACTTATGCAAAAAGCTAAAGCCCATTTGATATAAAGAAGAGGACCCAACATCTTTGCCCTGAATCTTGGCTTTCCAGGCAAGAGATCTACCTTAACACAACAATATTGGTTCCTCTACTAATTTCCCCTAATTTTCCCAGCCCTTCAGGCCCTAGGAGAAAAAGAGGACCCAAGAAAGAGAATGTATCAAGGCTATGGGGGTACAGAAGAGGCACAAGCAACCCTGTCTTATGAAGGGTAGGATAAAAGTCTAGAGAGCCTTCTTCCAAACACACCCCACTTCTCTACATCCTAGGTTGGACTTGCCAGTTTCCGTGTATATCCTGCATTAGAACATACTGGAGCACAGACGCCAGGCTCAAGCATAGTGCTGAACATATTAAGTAGATTTAAACATTAGCTATGCAAAAGAAATTTAGAAAATATTGTGGTTGTCAAAAGCAAAACACTGATCTCTGAATCTATTAGTTTGGGCTTTCACAGTCACACTTTCAGAAAGAAAATAAGTTCTCTCATTGTCAAAATCTCACTAGATGCAAACAAAGGCAGGACGGTTTCCTTGTTGTATTCATGAAGCAAAATGTGTAAGTGTGGAGTACAAAATCATTTCCACTAAATAGCTAGGAATAAAAACAAGGCATTTGAATTTAATGTTTTATTACCATGTAATAGGTTGGGCAACAAGTTCCAAAGCCTCAAGATAAGGTGCCAATAAGCATTTGGGTAACAGGCTGTCAGAAAGCCTGGTACACTGTGCTCTGAGATGCAAGGCTGCATCAGGAAAGTGTTGCATTCAGCAGATTTTGCTTTTATTAGGTTCTAGGAAGCCCCATTAAGAAATCTTTTTCTTGTAACATTTATTGTTTACTTTCCATCTTGAATTTAATTCTCCCTTGGGGGGGAAATGACATCCCAGACAGTGAAGTAAATTGAATTTTTTTGTAATCTAGACTTTAGAGAATAAACCTATTTCTATTTAATCTTCAAAGGTCTGACAAATAAGATCAATTCTTGTTAGTACCTGATATGTATCAAATCAAAGTGTTACTGACATACAAGATGGAACAGACCTCTTATCAAGAAACTGGACTGAATGTTTCAATATTTGCAGTTACTTATCTGCTATTTCCCCATCTGACATTTTGTATAGTAACTGATGAATGGTTTATACTTTTACCAACCTTACTTTTTTTCCAAAAAGCTTATTTGAAGATTACCTTCATTACTTCAGCACACATGCCACATAGAGAAATTTGAAAGTGTGGCAGTTTAATATCAACTATTGTAGTAAAAGCTGCTGGTGCCTACCCAGATCCCTTTTTACCAGGCTGAGGTACCAGTTCCTCGGCTGCTAGGAGTACTGGCTGCTCAGTGTTCACAGCTGTATCAGTCTGCCAAAAATTACCCTTGGCCAACAGAAGCCACCTCACACAGAGCCATCCCACAGCCAATGCCCAAGAGGATGGGGAGTAAGGAAGGGCTAGCTTTCTTTGTGGTGCCCTCAGTGCTCCAGAGAATATCTCATGGTGCCCATCACGAAGTTCTGTTGAATTTCCTTCCTAATATCTATCATTTTTTTCACCATTCCAATTGCCACTATCCCAGTTAAGGACCATATCTCACCTGACTATTCAAATTGCCTTCTGAACCAATTTCCACATTATAGTCCTTTCTCTGCAGTACTGTCAGAACACACTAAGCTACAAATTTAATAATCTTCCACCCTCCTTCCCAACACACACACCCCTACTTAAAACCCTTCAATAACCATCTCGGATCACTTATCAGCGGCAGTCAACTGAACTCAGCTCACACATGCCCTTTGCTTCTCTCCTCTTTCAAAAAATGAGGCCATGAAGCAAAGCCTTGAAATATGTACAATATAATTAGATGGCATTTATCTGCCATGAGTACTAGTTGGCTGAAGCAATTAACCATAATCTTAGTGGAGTTAGAAGACTTCCATTAGTAGAGAGGAACTACAAAACAAAGTAAACCCAGGATAATGGGTTACAAAACCACTTTCCTTTCTAAATCAGGGGGCTTGTTATAGCAAGTTAAGACTTAGTGTGTCTTATTAGTATTTTTGGCAAGAATCTCTTCTATCTCTGGCCCAGGAATCTCTTGGTACACTGGATGGAAAACTTCACAGGTTCAGGCTGGGATGATGATTGGTGTCCAGGTGAGTGACTATACCTTAATTCTGGAAAATCATAACAGTAAGTACAGTAATGATACAGTCAAACCCACAGTAGTCACAATTATGTTAAAGAATAATTGGTGCATATTTGATACTTAGGTATCTAATGTTTGAAAATTTGGCCTACTAGAGAAGCAGACTGACTTGTGATACTTTATAATATGTAGTTGAGTATCAAATTTCATTTTATATTGAGATCTATGTTTACAAACAATGTTTGAATACTTAACAGAATTTACTCCTCTCTCCTCCCACCTTTTTTTTCTTCTTAAAGTCTTAGATTCAAGAGATTTAACAGCATCTGGAATGGTTTGTCAACAATATTAAAACAATTATAATAACCTTATGAACAGTTTAAAACCTCTATGGGAATTTAACTTGTAAATCCCCCTCAGCCCAAACTTGACTGTAACAACCTTACAACAGGTACAAGTTTAATAAAATTTTAATATAAAAAGAAAAGAACAAGGCCTCTCAAGTTTGAACTTCAGTATTTTAATAAATCAAATATCTTTAACTAAAGTAGCACCTGAAATAATATTTTCTGTGTAGAAATGTCACCCTCAAGAACATTAGAATCTTACATTGATATACATATATAGGTTTAAATCCTTGCAAAATCATGACACATGATGACACTGGGCTGAATCTTGGATGGCAAAAATGTCCCCTCCTTGAGGTGGTGCATAAATTTTCTAGCTCACCATAGTCACTCCCCACCCCCTCCCCCACTCATTTACCTTTACATTCCTAGACCTCGTAAAGGCATTTGCAACTCCTGCATCCAGAGCAGTGATTCTCAACCAGTGCTAATAATGTCCCCAGGGGCCAGCTGGCGATGCCTGGAGGTATTTTGGGTTATAACTATGGATGGGTGCTATGGGCATCTAGTGGGTTAAGGCCAGGAATGCTGTTAAACATCCTACAATACACAGAACAGACCCTGGCAACAAAAATGATCTAGCCTAAAATGTCAATAGTGCTAATGTTAAGTAATGCTCTTATAGAAAAACACCTCTAAAATCCTTCAATGTGGCACAGAGATCTTGCGATGACCTACTACTTGCAATGACCTTTGTGTCCTGGAGAGTGATCCACTGGTATTATATGGGTCACAAATAACATCTTTTTTTATTGTTTATAGCGCCCTCATTTGTACCTAAGTTCTTAAATTTGGTTTCTTTTCTTCAAAATTTGTTCTTTATTTCCTTCAAGAAACCCTTCCCTTTAAGATAATGTATTTTGTTTCCCTCTAAACATCCTACCAGTATTTCACATTTGTCTTCAATCCATCTGGAATTTATGTGCTGGAATTCAGAGATGAAATCTGGTTTCAACATGAATCCATAGCTTCAATAGCATTTATTGAAAGAGTTTATCTTTCTCTACTAACTGATAACATCAACTTTGTCATATACTGATTTTTCATATAAATTTTCATCTGTCTCTAGGCTATTTTGTTTATTCCCGTGATGTCATTCTAAGTTATACTTCTATCAGGAAACTTACTATATGACACGATTCCTTCCTCACACTTCTTTAAATTTACTCTTACATATGAATTTCAGCATCAGCCCTCTTGGAATGTTGGTTGAAATTGCACTGAATTTACAGATTGGCTAAAGATAACGACTTTTCTCACTCATGAACTTTGTTTTCCTATCTGGATTTTTCGATGACTTTCAGGGAAGTTAAACACTTTCTCCATAATGATGATAGACTTATTCCTGGATGCTATATATGGTTTGTTTTTGACGTTTCTGTTTTTCCAGGAACTTTAGTTTGGATCTCATATACAGCATACTTGCTGAGGTATCTTAACAGCTTGTCTGAAGATTTTCTTGATTTTTACTTAATCTTATCACCTAGAATATTTTCTTCTGCAGTATTTATTCCTAATTTTTTTGTCTCAGTGTACTGGCTCTGATCTCTAGTTCAATTTTGGAGTGCATGTCTTCACCTTATTTGTGGCTTTATAAGGCATTGCCTCTATGCTTCACATTTAAATGACTTTTTTCTTTCTATATTTTTGGCAGATACTTTTTATTAGGTTAAGGAAGTTTTATTCAATTAGTGGTTTTCTAAGTTTTTAACATACTGAATGGATGGTACTAAGCCATTTATAACAAAAAAGCAGCTTTCTTCTTTAACCCTGCCCAGTCTTCTTGGAGAACTTGTCCTTATATTTGGAAAAGCAGCCAGAAAGCCTTCCTCCACCTTTGAACCTGCCTCCTTTTCACTCCCAGCTTTGCTCAGCATCTTTCAGGGAAATGCATTTAGCTTAAATCACCTTGGATTGGGATGCTGCTCAGTCTTCAGAGATTAGCCCCATCATAGGAAGGAAGATCTTACTTCCTTCCAAGCATTACTTCCAAAGTTACTTCCAAGCATTTCACAGATAGTTTGCAAGAGATAAAATTCAAAGTCAGAAGCCAGGCTATAACTGTGGTCAATCCATAAATCAAGAAATAAATCTCTCTTAAAATTCTTGAAAAATATGAGTAAGTCTCAACATTACATTTTCTTCAAGCTTTTATTTAGCTCCTTAGTTAATGAACGAACTAGTCCTGCAAAAAGACTAACACAAGGTAGCCTGAAGCTTCCAAGTGGCTGAGACAGAAGGAAGACGATTTGAGTGTACATTCTTACATGTGTGAAGAAGCTACTTCCATAAGGGAAAACTATTGTGGGCTTATAAACAAAGATTCAGCAAAAATAATCCCTGGGGCCTTATAAAAATGAAATGACATTTCAATGTTCTTTCCCATCTTTTTTCTGCAGTGAAAGCAGTGTTGAACAGCTGGCTTTTCCTTTGTTTCTTCATTATTTCTGTGCCACAGTTACTGGGGGACACTTTTTATTTTAGTCTCTTTATTTAGAACATCTTATGTAGGCAACATGCCTTGAGTGAATCTCTCTGTGTGTAACCAATTAACCTGTAAAGTCTAACACCTTTTTGAGAGTCATTTTACTTTCTTTTTTATTATTATTTATCATCACCCGAGGATATTTTTCATTGCTTCTAGAGAAAGGGAAAGGGAAAGGAGGGAGGAGAGGGGAAGGGAGAGAGAGAAACATCGATGCAAGAGGGGAGCATCTATCAGTTGCTTACCAAATGTACCCAGACGGGGGATGGAAACTGCAACCCAGGTACATGACCTGATGGGAACTGAACTCTCAGCTTTTCAGTTACAAGATGATGCTCCAACTAACCAAACCACATTGGCCAGGGAGAGAGTCATTTTAAAAGCCACAGGTAGCTTGTTCATTAACCAAGAATCCCAAAGTATGATTTTGAACTTTAATTTTTTCTATATGAAAAGGTTATGCATCTATTTTTTTACTCTGAAAATTATACAAGCATACCACAATCTCTCTCGACCAAACATGTCGGGGGTTGGGGTGGGGATGTATGGAGAACACTGTTCCAAGGAGGCAAAGAAAAAAACCAATTTGGCAATGGGACAGTCAAATCCAATTTTCTTACTCACCTTTATTAAAAGCAGCAGATTAATGACTTGTAGTAGGCAAACGTTATTTATTTAAAAAGTAATTCCCCATGGCCTTCCCTTTGGGTTGTTTCTATACAAATCAATTATTTTATGTATTATTTCCCTTTTTGGTAAATACAAAAGTATTTGCCTATCAGTTTTTCACTTTGATATCTTTATTAGTATCAAAAACAAGTTAGGTCTAGACTGATAATGAAATGTGCTCATTTGCCCATTTTTCTAACAAAAAACAAAGGACATTATATATAAACTTCAAATTTCGGTTATGTCAAAAATGTGACTCTTCTACATTGCTTAGTAGCAGATATAAGAGATCAGAGCCCCTCAAAAATTACATTATAAACACAAACCCATGTTCAACCTCTTACCGTAAGTTTTCTTCTCCCAGGAAACTTCCATTCAACTACCTCTTACCTCATTTTTAATGTAGCTGTTAGGTAAACCTCTTAATACACAAGACTTCTTTTAGCATAGTAAATATGTGTTTAGTTTTGTTCCCTTCCTTGTATTTTCCAGGTCAATAGCTGCAGAGTACAGTAATAATACTGCCTTTAGCCACACTTAGAGCAATAGCGCAGGCAAATAAATCCTTCCAAGATTATCACCTCTATTTTGATTCTAACAAGGAACCCAAAAACGTTAAACTACATATGATGGCCTTGAAACAGATTAGGAAAAGGATGTGAGTCTAGAATTCTTATTTGTGATGCAGAACAGATCCTTCCCAGCGACTTCTTTTTGCTCATCCTCTATCATTCTTTTCCCCCACACCCTGCCAACAAATAACCCCTTTCGTAGCCCTGGTATAATAGAAGGAAATTACAACACTTCTACTCCTGTAATAAATAATACTGTTAAATCAAACACAGCATTCCCTAATTAAAGACCAAGTTTAAGGGGGGGGGGGAAGACCCTCTCTTTAAAAAGTTGCTGAGGTAAGGGGGAAACCTCAGGATAACGACTGTCTTTACAGTCGTTGAAAGTGTGAAAACTTTCAAATTTGAGAAAAAAGATAAAAAGAAATCAGTAGGCTAGCGTAGCTTTCAATACCGCTCGTCTTCCTTCTTCCTTACTCTTGGAGGCTGCTACCAGCTGACTCAGAGTTCCCGCTCAGATGGCCTTAACATCCAAAGGACCCAACACACCCCAAGCCAGCCAAAGACTAGCAAATGCATCCTCCTCCGCCTTTAAGCAGGGGAGGTAGGAGGGGCGGCCCTAAGTGAGGCACCGGACACCACGCCCCCACGATGGGCGGGGCGGCATACCCTGAGGCAGGGGAAGGGGCGGGTACTATGACGTGTTCCGGAAAGCCAGATCTGGTTGGAGGAAATTTAGAGGAGATTGAGACGGGAAGGAGGCGGAGTCCAGTTTCCCTGGTGACCGGTTGCCTGGCGGTCGCCTGGTAACCGGTCGCAGCAGTCCTGGCAGCCGCAACACGGGGCGCGTAAATCTGTGGGCTGGACCCCACATTGGGCCCTTTCTGTTTGTTCCGCGATGGCGGCCGCGGCGGCTGTAGTCACGCTGTCGGGTTTAGAGGATGGGGTGTCTCGGTCCCGTGGCGAAGGGGCTGGGGAGGTGGTAGTGGAGCGTGGCCCCGGCGCGGCCTACCACATGTTTGTAGTGATGGAGGACCTGGTAGAGAAGCTGAAGTTGCTCCGCTATGAGGAGGAACTCCTGCGGAAGAACAACCTGAAGCCCCCGTCCAGGTGGGTGCACTAGTCCTCGGAGCCCGGGTGCCGACTGAGCGCTGGGAAGACGCCTTCCTCCGACCTCTCCGGGAACGCGGAGGGCGGCTTAGCAACCACTTGCCTCCATGTACCTATCCAGGAAAGGCTGCTTGGCGACGGAGGGCTGCCCTGGAGCTCAGAGTTTTGTCTTGGTATTTTAGTAAAGAGAATGAAGTTTTGAAACAGCAGAAAGCATTGGAAGACAGCTTCCCTGGTCTTTAAAGCACAAACGCACGTCCACAAATCATACACTTTTTCTCTCTTCTGATTATAAAAGTGATAAAAGACCTAGAGAACTCAGAAAAATACAAGAAAATGTGCAGACAAATACTAAAATCACCCATAACTTTATTCCCGAAGACGAATGCCGTTATCGTTTTAGATCTATCTCTAGTTTTTGTTTTTCAATGCCAGAACCCGCTCCTGCGTCTGGTAACCAACCGTGGGTATCTTGGACCTTGCCGAGCACTTCATATGAAGTTAGTAAACTTGTTGACTAATTGCTATGGTTTAAAGGACTTTTGCCTTTGCAATAACAGTTCTCTGAGAAATTGAGAAGTGGAAAAGACAAATGAAATGACAACTGCTGGAACTGTCTCTATTATAGAACCTGAAGTTATACTCTTCTGGTGGGGAAAAGTTCATATCCCAAAGCCAGTGCCTCTTTTGTTCTTTGCTGTGTCGTGTAAGAAACAATTTAGGTTAAGAATCTGTAGTACTTTCTCTTAGTGGTTATAGCTAGGCTCAAATAGTTTCCCTCCACAGTTTTGATCTTATTCCCTGTTCTCTTTCACTAACTTGAATTATAAGATGTGTAGGCTTTATGTAACTTGTCCATATTGTTAAGTCAGTTCATAATAGGAGAAAAAGAGGAAAAAGTAGTGTTGCTTGATCCATCATAGAAATTGTAGGATTGGGAGTTACTGCTTAAATAAATTGATCAGAATAATATAAACAAACAACATTTTCTGTGTTAAAAATGTGTTTTTCCTAAGTATATTTTTCAAATTAAAAGAAAATGATTTTAAAGGTTCTACTTACATAGCTTCTGTACTATTTCCTCAGGAGTTTAGTAGAATACTTTGGATCATGGGTTTGGATGGAGATATCTTAGTTTAATGGTTTTCAAAGTGTAGTCATCAGCTTCACCTGGAAACTTATTAGAAATGCAATCCACAGGCCCCTTCCCTGGTCTGCTGTATCAGAAATTCTGTGGGTGGGGCCGGGAAGTCTATGTTTTAACAAGACTTCCAAGTGATTCTGATGCATGCTAAAGTTTGAGATACACTGCCATAGGTCTACAGAATGTGTCAGCATCCATTCCTCTTAGTCATTAAGGAAAAGATTAGTTGTTACCAGTAGGTGCTTAAAGGGTTGTGAACATATACCTGCAAGGACTTCATGGCCTTCACTTTGTCCCAGATTTCTGTTATCTTCCAGGACATTTATACTTATCCTACAGGGAAAAACATGGGAAACATGAAGTAGAGTGCTGATTTTTATTAAAAAATAGCTATAAATATAATTATAAACATAATAATATACATAAAAAAGCAAAGTAAAGTCTTTATTCAAACTGAATTGAATGCTATATTACTGGCAAATTTTATTCCTAACAAGTTTAGGTAAAAGTCATATTCATCCTCATAGGACTAGTTTTAGTAGGCTAGGGAGTTTAGCAAAGGTCAACAAGTGCAAATATTTGTTAGACCGGGGATGTGATATTTAGTAGTTCTCAATCCTGGCTATACCTTAGATCTATCTAGGAAGGTTTTGAAACATACTCATACTGGGGCTTCACTCCCAGAAGTTCTCATTTAATTCATGAGGGAAGAAATGTTTGGTCAGGTAGCAATAGTTTGATGAGTTCCTCAGGTGATTCAAATATGCAGCCAAGATGAGAACAACTGTTTAATGTAGGCGATAGACTATAAACAGTAAGTGAAGATACCAATGACTTTGTAAAAAATGTAAAAATGCATAATGAATGATCATTGAGGTCTTTTCTTTAACTTCTGAGAGTCTCTTAAGTCCAAATTACCATTTTCAGAAAGTACTTTATTATTTATGACACATAAATTATTTTGGCAAGAGTTTATATGCTCAGTTTTTTAACATACCCTGCATTTTCCAGGTGTAAGGTCTTTGATCTAGTATTTCTTGTACAGTAGTTATTGCCCTAATCCTGTTGATGAAAACCTTTAATGTGAGTGCTGTGGATTACTAGAAACTTCAAACAGTGAAATATCAATGTCTTTTTAGTTTGAAGCTATTTTAGAAAAAAGTCTTTTGCCAATTTTGGACTTAACTCTTTCAGTTACTATAGACTTTGCAATGTTTCATATTCCACCCTCCCCTCCTGTTTTGAACAGACACTATTTCGCACTGCCTACCAATCCTGGTGAACAGTTCTACATGTTTTGCACTCTCGCTGCTTGGTTGATTAACAAAGCAGGACGGCCCTTTGAGCAGCCTCAGGAATATGATGACCCTAATGCAACAATATCTAACATATTATCTGAGCTTCGATCATTTGTAAGTGTAAACAACTCTCTTCTTTCTGCATGCTCTCAAGTTATGAATTTTAATATTGATAATTAAACAACAGAAGTGCTAGCCTTTTAGATGAATCCACTGTGAATAACTATCTTTACATATATACATACACACATACACTTATACACACGTGTGTATATCTATAAATATATATATTTTTATATAAAACTACAATTATATTTGGATTTATTTTAAGGTAAAACCTCAGAATGGTTGATATTTAACAATAATGCCATTTATAAAAATGCTTAGTATACACTCTTTATAGCCCAAAGTAATATTTTTCTTAATCGTGATATATTTCAGAGGTAAATTTGTGGATACTTAGTTTTCCTTCTTAAAAATGATATTAAAAAAACTCTGAAGCTGAAACACTATGTTGAAAGAGAACTTTGATTTAATACTTTCATGTCTGACTATTCCTGGGTACTTTTCATTTTTTATTTTTTCTGGAGATAGGCAGTAAGAATTTTTTGACACACATATTATGTATGTTTGACAAGCGAATCACTCTGTCCTTCATATGGTTGTTTGAAAATATGATACCAAGCTAGTAGTTTTATTGGTTTTTACCCTAACAGTATCAATGATTTGTTCTGCTGTCATGACATGTTATTTCTTTTTAACTTGATACTTTTGACAATAAAATGTCTTCATTTTCCATTTTCTTTAGTTTTTATGCATCAATGAATTAAAAAAATTAGAGATAGACTTTTAAGAAGCAATGTAATTACTGTTATTTTAAATCATATTTGAAAAGTAGAGAAGTGATGAATTTATTCAGCAGTACTTTGCTTAAAATATTTTGACATTGGAATATAAATAACAACTAATAATCCCGTGTCTATCTTTTGTATTTCAGGGGAGAACTGCGGATTTTCCTCCTTCAAAATTAAAGTCAGGTTGTGGAGAGCATGTGTGCTATGTTCTTGACTGTTTAGCTGAAGAAGCATTAAAATATATTGGTTTCACTTGGAAAAGGTAAAAATTACCAACAATAGTAGTTTTGTATGTATAGCTTTTTCCTGTATGGGTACAGAGCTATTTAACTAAAGAGATAAGAAGTATTTCCTCTTGACTTTTCTAAACTGAAAATACCACAGGTGATTAGAAAAGTCAGTATGGAAAAAATTAGAATATCTGATGTCTTCAGAGCCTGTTTTGATATTAATCATTCCTTTCCAGTTCAAATATATAATTACTAAACGTTAAACTGTAATTGTTTATCCTTGTCAATTAAGAAATTTTTTTAAAGTCTCTTTGTGTATATGTGTATATATTTATATACACAAATAATCTATACATGCAGATAACTGATAGCTGCAGATTTAAGGAAAAAATGGAAATTAATGTAGTACTTTAAATGGGATTTTTTTTCCTTAAAGTGACTGGGCAAAAAAAATACTGAAGAAGCCAGCTGACACTTCTCTTAGACATTGTTCATTGCTTCCTTATCTGACCTGACAGTGCTCTGTTTATAGTTCTATTATTTATCAAATGGTATTAAAGTAATTTGTTTACAGGTCTGGTTTTCTTGCTGGAAATTATGAAATCTTAATATGTACTCTGTGGCTGTTAGCACAGTATATTGGTGTATTATAGATGCTTAATAAATGGATGAAAGAATGAAGTATTCAGAAACTATTAATTTAAATAGGTTATATAGGTTATAATTAGAAAATACAAATTTGGTCCTTTGAAGGTTGAGATTATTGATAGGTTGGAGATCGTAGAAAGTTTTATTCAGGTAAAACATGAGTAACTAGTGATTTTTGTTAGAACTAGCTTCAGCTAATTGTTGAATATGTGTTCAGCTAGCTACATTCTCCCAGGTACATTATATACCCCCATCAATAGGAACTTTTAAAGACTTACTTGACTTGCTATATCTGGGGGAACCATAAGAAATTACTGTTATTCACTTATTTTAAAGTAAAAAATGACAATGTTAATGCTTCAACCAAAACATTACCACTTGGTACAATATATAAAGAATGACTATGTGATCCATTATTTCTTTATTAGATTCCAAGGAGTTATGTGTTGTGTTGCTCCATTTAGCACTTTTTAAAATTATGAAATCTATTGCCCAGTATATTCTAAAGTTAACAGAAGCTATGTTTCACAACCGCAATTCAGTTTTGTACTTCCTTTGCTTCAGCATGTCTTATTCTTGGCCCTGTATTGTGATTTGGATAATGTATAAGACTGTATAGTATACACATGGAAAAGAAAAGGGGGGAAAATATTGAAAATAGGCAGCAGAGAATGTATCAGCTATCTAATATGTAAATGACATAGAATTTACATATTTGTAGATGATTATTTTATATACCTAAATCTAAGAAAATAAATCCTAGATTTATTTTTATACAGATATTATCATGAGATATTATCTAATTCTAATTAATAAAAATATAGGTAATTTATTCTTTTTTTCCCATTGCCATTTAGCCCCCATGTACTCCCCTACCTCCCACAGTCATCACACTGTTGTCCATGTCCACGAGTCCTCTTCCTTTTTGCTCGATCCTTTTAACCCCTGATTTCTCCACCAGAGCTGTCATCCTGCTATCTATGAGTCGATCTCTGTTTTGCTTGTTAGTTCACTCTGTTCGTTAGATGCCACGTGTGAGTGAAATCACGTGGTATTTGTCTTTCTCTGACTGGCCTATTTCACTTAGCATAGTGCTCTCCAGGTTTTTACAGCCGAGTAGTATTCCACTGTGTAAATGTCCCATAGTTGTTTCAGCCCTGCATCTATCGATGGACACTTTGGCAGCCAGCAAATCTTGGCAATTGGAAATAATGCTATAACGAACGTAGCAGTGCTTATGTTCTTTCAAATTAGTGTTTTGGGTTTGGGTAAAAAGGCCGATCTATTTTTAATTTTTTGAGGTATCTCCATACTGCTTTCCACAGTGGCTGCACCAATCTACATTCCTACCAACAGTGCAAAAGGGCTCCCCTTTCTCCACATCCTTGTCAGCACTTGTTGTTTGTTTATTTATTGAGGATAGGTGTGAGATAATATCTCACACCTCCCTTCCCCTCTCTCTAAAATAAATAAATTAATTAAATCTTTAAAAAATTATTGGATATTAACCTCTTATCATATGTATTGACAAGCGTGTTCTCCCATTTTGTGAGTTGTCTTTATTTTGTTGATGGTTTCCTTTGCTGTGCACAACCTTTTTAGTTTGATGGCCCATTTGTTTATTTTTTCTTTTGTTTCCCTTGCTTGGGGAGATAATAGCTGATAAAATATTGCTATGAGCAATGTCCAAGTTTTTACTGCCTGTGTTTTCTTCTAGGATTTTTATGGTTTCGGGTCTAATATTTAAGTCTTTATCCCATTTTGAATTTATTCTTGCGTGTTGTGTAAGAAGGTGGTCTAGTTTCATTTTTCTGCATGTATCTGTCCAATTTTCCCAACACCATTTATTGAGTAAACTATCTTTAGCTCATTTTATGTGCTTGCTTCTCTGTCAAATATTAATTGACTGTACAGGTGTGGGTTTATTTCTGGGCTCTATATACTGTTCCGTTGATCCGTGTGTCTGTTTTTATGCCAGTATCATGCTGATTTGATTACTGTGGCCTTGTAGTATAGTTTGATATTGGGTAGTGTGATTCCTCCAACTTTGTTCTTCTTCTCAGGATACTGTTGCTATGCAGGTCTGTTTGCAGATCCATATAAATTTTTGAGATATTCTAGTTCTGTGAAATACATCATTGGAATCTTGATAGGAATTTTGCTGAATTTATAAATTGCTCTGGGTAGTACAGACATTTTAATGATGTTAGTTCTTCCTATGCATGAACACGGTATGCGCTTCCACTTATTTGTATCTTCTTCATTTTCTTTCTTCAGTGTCTTAGAATTTTCCAAGTACAGGTATTTTTCATCCTTGGTCAGATTTATTTCTAGGTATTTTATTCCTTTTGAAGCCATTGTGAATGGGATTGTTTTCTTAATTTCTCTTTCTGTTAGTTCATTATGGGCATGTAAAAATGCAACTTATTTCTGGATA
>PVKM010019561.1:0-24111 GCA_004027735.1 Carollia perspicillata
TGAAATGAAGGATATTTCAATAGCTTCCAATTTCTAAAACCAGGGAGGTCATTTTGAAATGGATAAGTTAGCAAACATCTATGATAGCTAGCCTATGGGGATATAACCTAACTATTCACTAGCAACAGCTAGAGAGCTATGAAAATTGAGCAATTATCTGAGGAAATGCTTTGTGAAGCCATGGCCTTTGTCTCTTGTTGTCTCCATGGAGACTAACAGAAAAAAAAAAAAAGGAATCAAGTGTACTAGCTAAATAAATGGTGATAAATATGGGAAGAAAATTTTATGCACACACACACATATGTGAGCGCATGCGTGTGTGTAACTTCTAACCTTCTAAATCTTTGATTGATAATTATCTACTTCATAGTTCAGAAAGTTGAGGACTGTATAAGGTCCTTTTGATGTGTGCAGAGTTAAATGGGAAACTAAGAAAAAAGTAGATATTTTAAATGAACTGTAGTGATCTGTCCAGTGGATTGTACTACCCTGATTACTAGTGATAATTATATTTGTAAAATACATTTTAGCAAAGTTATTATCCATGAAGTATATTCTGTACACTTTAATCATCTTCATCAGCATCTTCTTTTCCTGCCATCTCAAACGTTTCTCCACTTCAACATGTGGGGCCCACAACTTTGGAAGGGTGCATTTGGAAAAAGAAAGAAGCCTACCTATTCACCAAAGTAGGTGAATCAATGACTGGCAGTCAATAAGATGACTAGGTGTTCAGGCAAATTTTCCTAACATTTTTATTTTCCAGATTACATAAAAAAAGTAACCCTGAGATTCAGCTAGGGTGAATGGAAAGGAAAGGTGGCTTATTAAATTTGTTATTAAATCCACTATTTCATTCTATCCATTAAACTTCAAAAGGGGAACACATTGAGCAAGTGTTTAAAGGGTTTGTCATTTTACAAATTGAGGTGGTTTAGCTGAAGCAAGCATTTATGCATATGAGTCAACTTAAGAGATGTGTGCAGTTGTGTAACTTTCTGTGCTACTTAGTTTTTTCAGACCCTGTAAAGACAGCATGACTAATAGCCATACAATTACTTAAAATAGAATAAATCTGTTCCTTCTTTTCTTAAAAGGATTACGTAAAGAAGTATCAGATATGGACTGTCTGATTTTCTTGATCATCCAGCCCTATTCTTCATCCTACACTGGGCTGAGCCAGGCAGTACCACTTTCTCCCTTCCTAGCAGGACCTGTGGCTGCATAAGTCACAGAAGTCACCCCTCCTTTACACTGCCCGTCATGGTATTGACATTTTAGAGGATAAATTCAGCTCAAAAAAATGTTAGGAAAGTAACTCTTCATAAAGTTTTTCTTTAAAAAGGTATTCTGAGGGTGGCGTGATATAAATAGTAAGACTTTCAAATAACCTTATTGTGATTGTGTTCTCAAAAATTACCAGTACAAAATTAAAAAAATAAATTTTGGAGTAAATTTTGTCTTTAGTCATGAATCACCCTTTTATCAGAGAATTCTCTTTAAAATAAGGTATTCATTCTGACATGGAAAAATTAACTTGCAATTTAAAAAAATGTTAAGTAATTTGACAAGCTAACATCAATTTAATTATTAATACATTAAAATGTTTTCAAATGCATTTTTAGCCCTGGCCAGTGTGGCTCAGTTGATTGGAGCATTGTCCCATAACTGAAGTTGTGGGTTCAATTCCCTCTGAGGGCACATACCTAGGCTGTAAGTTTTGATCCCTGGTCTGATCCCTGGTCACGTACATGGGGTAACTGGTCAATGTTTCTCTGTTTTTCTATTCTGTCTCTCTAAAAGCAATGAAAAAATATCCACAGGTAGGGGTTAAAATAAAATAAAATAAAATGCATTTTAGCATAGAAATTATTAACAATAAAATCTTTTCATTTGAACCCTCTGCTCAATGATTCTGTACTGAAGTTCTTTGAGTGTTTGGAGGTTACAATAGAAGGTCCTATAAGGAGTAAAGGCTAAAACTTCCATTTCAATATTTTGCTTGAGACATTTGAATTAATATTTGTCACAAAATAAAAATTACCTTGAATGTAGTTTTAAAATTGCTGGGAAAATATATTTTGTATTTCTGTGGTCATAGTTTAAATAGTGTACCTGTGATGCATTGACTTTTGTGCTTTTAGGACTCTTGTTCACTCGCAGAGAGTTTTGGGGAAAGTGAAAGTTGTAATTTTGTCATTTGAGTGAAATATGCCATTGGACATTTAAAGTACAGTTTGTCTGTGTGAGAATATATAGTGATATTGATTTCAGAAAAACTGGGGAGATATACCTTTGATAATATTTAGTATGGATATTAGCTGAATTAAGAGAATGGATGAGGAGATAGGGATATGGAAAGTCAGAAGGAAAGTAAACAAAGAACTGCACCCTTGGAAACATTATAATTTAAAGCTTGTCAAAAACGTTTACTAGTGGAGCTAGCAACTGTTCTTCAGTGGGCATAAACAGAGGATTCAGATAAGATCCAGAGAGAAATACTGTCATGGGAAGTGAAAACCGGATGTTTTCAAGAAAGAGAAATGGTTGCGGTATCCCCTGCAGTGGAGATGCCAAGTTCCTAAAGCATTGGTCATTCATTAAGTAACAGTGACGATACTGGTGAACCTTCGCAGAGGATTCTGGGAAGTGGTGAGTTCAAGATTACGTATTTTGAACAAGGGACATACAAAGCAATGTTACCCTTGGTGGGGGTTTCTTTCATAACCTTAATTGAGAGGAAAGAAAGCAATATATACAAGCTGGATGGGGGACTCAGAACCTAGACAGATAATGGGTTTGTTGGTTTAGGTATAAGAAATTGAATAAGTCCCAGAAAGGAAATGGAATCAGAGATCAAGTGGTAGGATTATACATGAACAGGCTATCTCAGCCTTTGAAACAATAGGAAAAAAAAGTATTTATGCATAGCCCATGGACACAGACAATAATCTGGTGAAGGCGGGGGAAGGGGGACTGGAGGGAGGGGAGTAAAAGGGGAGCATGGGGGACATCTGTAATAGTGTCAACAATAAAAGTATTAACAAATTTAGGCTTACATTAAAATTGCAAAATTAGTAAAAAAATAAAGCAAGTAAGGATGAGAGGAGATACAGAAACATCCTAATTGTGGGAGTGGGAGGTTGAGAGATCCCATGACTTATATGTGCAATTCTGTGAATTATATGAGCCAGCGATCAGGGACAGGTGCTGGTCAGATGCTTTAAGGAGAGCAGTGTAGGTCTAGAACATGTCCTCGGAAGAATGGACTTTAGGATTCTAGAGGCAGAGCCATTCTAGGAGATGGGGTCTAGGGCCCTTCTGTGGTATGGTTAGCTAAAAAAGAGTATACATAAACAGTGTTATCAGGAAGTAAAATAATTTTTAAGTTAGTGGAGTTAAACTGCCTGAAGGAGTTGTTGAAGTTTGTCTATGTTAATAATAAGAATAGTTTATAAAGATCTTTGAATTAGTGTTTCGGTTTTCTTTGAATAAATTCGTAGAAGTGGAATTACTGGATCATAAGGCTGTTCCACTTTTAATTATTTGAGGAAACTCCATACCACTTTCCACTAATCTGCATTCCCTCCAACAGTGCAAAAGTGTGCCCCTTCCTCCATATCCTTGCCAACACTCGTTGTTTGTTGATTTATTGATGGTAGCCATTCTGACAGGTGTAAGTGACATTTCATTGTGGTTTTAATTTGCATTTCTCTGATGATTAGTTATTTTGAGCATTTTTTCATATGTTTATGGGCCCACTCTATGTCCTCTTTGGAAAAGTGTCTATGCAGCTCTTTTACCTATTTGTTAATTGGGTTGTTTGTCTTCCTGGTGTTGAGTTGTATTAGTTCTTTGTATATTTTGGAGATTAAACCCTTGTCAGATGTATCATGTAGCTGTTCAGAAGCTGTTTAATTTGATGTAGTCCCATTTGTTAATTTTTCCTTTGTTTCCAGTGCCTTAGGGGATATATCAGCAAAAATATTGCTTTGTGGGATATCTGAGATTTTACTGCCTATGTTTTCTTCTAGGATTTTTATGGTTTTATGATTTACATTTCCACTTCTGGGAATTTATCTGAAGAAACCCGAAACACTAATTCAAAAGACTATAAGAACCCTGGTGTCCATTTTAGCATTGTTTACAATAGCCAGGATTTAGAAACAGCCAAAGTGCCATCAGTAGATAAGTGGATAAAAAGACTGTGGTACATTTACACAATGGAATACTATGCAGCAGTAAGAAGGAAAAAATTCTTACATTTTTCAATAGCATGACTGGATCTGGAGAATATTATGTTAAGTGAATTAAGCCAGTCAGTGAAAAACAAATTCCACATTATCTTATTTATATGTGGGATCTAATGAACACAATAAACCAATGAACAAAATAGTAACAGAAGCTCAGATACAGGAAACAGACTGACAGCTGCCAGAAAGGGGGCAGAGATGGGATAAAAGATGGTGAAGGGATTCAATAAAAAACATTCATGCACAACCCACTGACTTAAGGAGGGAAGAGTGTCAGGGGCAGGGGGTGGGGAAGGGGAGAATGAACAGGAACAACTGTAAAAAATAAGTGAATAGAATTTTTAAAATATCTTTGAAAGAGAAAATTGTAGGCAGAGTTTCTATAACATAAGCACTTATGATTTTTGTTGATACATAATCTAAAAAAACCCAATATTCAAATAATTTTAGTTTCAACCTGGACCTGTTTTTTAATTTATAAAACATAATGACATATATTTTATCTAGCAACATGTTCCCATCTCTGAAGCAAACATTACCTTTTAGTGTTTCAGTACATGCAACTACCACTTAGTTAGTGGTCACTAAGTATCAGATGCTCTATTAAACATGTTACGCATAACACAAAAAACACCAATCAAACCTCATATAAAGCCTAATATGTTAAAATTATAATTCCCATTGAAAAAATAAAGAATTGGAGTTTGGAGAGATTAAGAGATTTCCCCAGGTAATATAGCTGCTGAACGTTAGAGCCAAGACACATCACTTCAGAAGGTCAGCTCCGAACCATTTGCTCTGCAGGTTAGAGCAGTTCTGCTAAGAACAGACCCACACGAGATGCTTCTCTAGAAACTGAGTTTCAGGATAAAGCAGGATTCATATTCTTTGCAGTATTGCCAAGGTTAATTTAGAAAATGTTCAGAGATTTTTCTACAGATACTCTGAGCTCTTCAAAGGAATTTGAATGGGGAACATTTTTTTTAAAAGAAGAGCTTTAAATGATAGCACGACGTGGGATTTTATGCTGGAAATATTGAAATGATAAAATTTAATAATTGTAGTAAAAAGAAAAAGGTATAATGCATTAAGTAGTCTCACAGGATATTCACCGGAAAACGTTGTTGCAGTCAGATTTATTTCACCGTGGATATCATTTCAGCTCACTTACTGCTGAAGTTCAAAAAGAAAGGGGAAAAAATCTGAGGCTACCATATTGAGAGTAACAAGTTAAATAAACATAGTTTGAAGGCTGCCAAAGATGTGAAAATATGTTATAATAATCTTTTTTTTCTATTTTACATTTGATGACATTTTTATTGCTTTAAAAGTTTAATTTTTTATTATTAATTCTGGAATGTTATGCAGTAGTCTCATTTTATGCACAGTTTCACTTTCTGCACTTTCAGTTACCTGTGGAGAGTCATGCTCTGAAGAGACTAAGTGGGGAAATCTTAGAAATAAACAATGATGAAATCTCTTGATTTCCTGCTGCATCCCACCTGGGACGTGACTTACCCCCTTTGTGCAGCATGTCCGCGCTGTGCGTGCTCCCTGCCCTCAGTCACTGAGTACCCGTCTCAGTTATCACACACACACCGAGCTTATTTATGTAACTTTCAGTATAGTGTGTTGTGATAATTGTTTTATTGTATTATTTATTGTTGTTCATCTCTTACTGTGCCTAACTGATAAGTTAAAATTTATCATAGATATGTATGTATAGAAAAAAAAACAGTTTTTTTTCCAAGCACATATTGAGTTTGGTACTCTCTGCAGTTTCAGACCTACAAAAATCTTGGAATGTAACACCCACAGATAAGAGGGAACTACTATAATCTTGAAAGAAAAAGCCAAAAGCTTGGTTTTAAAGTTTCAGGTTTTTATAGCAATGTAACAGTATATTGTGTTATTCTCTTACAATAAATACCCCAAACTTTGGCAGAAAATATTTTAAAACCCATTTTCTTCTACATGAGACCCTTACAAAGCCAAAGCCTGGAGATTATAACAAAGGATCTAGGTACAGTACTATGTACAAACCCCCGTTTCATCTATTTTCAGCGTTTTCAGTGACAGACTCTGCTAGTCCTCCCAAAATTAACAGAACCCAGAAATGCTCTTCATTCCCTTTGCAAGGAATACTCACTATTGCAACAAAGTAGATACCCTCTACATATTAGCTAATCTTTATTTGACCTCTGAGAAATAAAGCGCCTAAAGCAGAAACATTTATCTGATAAAACCGGGTTACAGTACCAGCGCACTGACATTCGACCTCCCCTGTAGTCGTGCTTGTTGTTACATAGTGGTGCCCTGCTAACTAATTTCCTGGTCAGGTCACAAAGGAACATTTAGGGAAGAGCTGTAGTAGTTTGCTCCCTTCTACCCTGAGCAGATACATCAGTGATTATGCATTACTTTTAAACCTTTTTAAAATTCATTTCAGAAGTAATTCCACACTCAAGAAAGATTTTACTTTATATTTCTCTATATTTCTCATTGACAATAAACAGAACTCTAAATTACATTTAATGCATTCTTGCAAACACAGAACAAAAGCCTCCCACACCTTTGTTTTGCTTGTTCTACCTTTGTGCTAAAAATAATTCCAAGGAAAATAAAATTTTCTTCTTGCTTAGATATGAAGGCAGATGGTATTTAGTACATTTAGTTCTTCCAGCAACAGTTTTCTATACCATTAGCAGTAAATCTACCATTTGCAATCTATTGTCTATTTAAATCTATTTAATTTACATTTAACAAGACACCTCTTATTCATGTGAGTTAATTAAAGAGTTAGTGACTATTAACAGGATGCTAATTGAAATGCAATAAATAAGATAACTGAGTTGCTATGTAATTAACCAAATTTACATACGTAATAAACACCATATTGCAGTCTTCTAGAACTGAGTTGAAGTAATACTGATAGTTGAATCTCATACAAGAACACATGTCTAGGAATTTAATTAGCATAAAACAAAATAGCTGTGTCAAATTAATTGTATATAATTTTTTAAGTAACTGCCAAAGAATAATGCTTTATGTGATCTTTTAACATTATGGCAATCCCTGTTAAATTTTCAATGTTTTTCTTCAGGAAGAGAAATACTTCAGATGGGAGGGAAAGGATCTTTTTCCTCTTCATAGGACCTGCGATTCTCTACACAATTAGTTACTTTTTGTGTCCCCAGTTTACCCTACATATGCCCCTCAACACTGTCTCCTGCGTGCCCCGATCCTCAATTTGAGACATGTTTCTACAGGGCTTTCATAAAATAATCCTAATTTACTCAGGAAATCCAAGTTCCTCCTAATTCCCTAATGTATAATGGGCTCACACAATCAGGATATAATTTAATAGAAAATATAAACTGCAGTTCTTCCTGAGGGAGTTTTAAAAGTAATTTCTTTTTTCGGTGCGTGAATCTGTCTGTAGAACATGTTGATACATCATAACATGAGGCCTAAAAACGCCATTCTCTGAATTATTTCGATGAAGTAACATTTCTTTTTTAAGTAAATGGTCATCATATATTCTAAAATGAGTGTAGATGGAATTTGGATAGGAGCCCAATAGTAAATTGAAGTACTTTCGTGTTTAGTGTGTGGTTATAGAAACACATTTTCTGCTCTGATATATAATATTTTGCTCTATTATGTAATATTCATGGTTTTCTTTTTAATTATCAGTCTTCACTAAGTAGGATAAACTGAGTATCTCTAAAAGTGTTGCATTTAGATGTTATTTTTTAGTAGTTTGTGACCTGTATGCAAATTTTTTCCACTTAAATTCTTCATGAATATTTTTATTTGCTTTATTTAAGAGAACAATTAAAAGTTTTCCTTTTGAAGAGATGTTTATACTATAAAACTTGTACTGATACAAGACCATGTTGTAATTAATAGATCATTTGGGTCAAATTTGCAAACTATTTCTATGATTAATTCTAATGTCATTGCTTTTATGGTCTAATTATTATCTTCCCTCTCATTCAAAATTTTAAAAAGAGTCAAAAACAGATACAAAAAGAAAACCTCTAAGTAAAATAGACTTAGATAAAACAAAATAGTAACAAATACTATTACATCATTACTGGAAAGTATATATTAAAATGACACAGCCATGAAATAGTATATCGATGATTTCAACAACAAAAGTAATTCACTAGAAGAGGCCCAGTCAACATAACTATTTTAAAAGAATTTTTAGTACTTTACAAGAAGTATTTAAGTAATGACAGCATTACATACTGAGAACATTTTTTTTATGATTCATGATTAAACCTACCACAAGGTCCTGTCACCACCATGGACACTGTAAGTTCAATTGCTGGTGTGTTCATCTGACATGTATACAGAATTCAAAGGAGTATCACCCTTATCTTAAATATATTTAAGTCCTCAAAAAATGATGAAAGACAAAGCATGCATTTGATGACAATGATCATGTCATGCTCTAAAATGCATGTTTTTAGAGCTTTCTGCCAAATATGAGGATAATTTGATCATTTATCTGTACTAATTTTCTTTTTTGTTTGGTTTCTCATGAGCATTTTCCATGAAATGCTCTACTGGGGACACCCTACTGGGGACCTGGTGCAATCCAGGCATGTGCCCTGACTGGCAATTGAACCAGTGACCCTTTGGTTCACAGACTGGCACTCAATCTACTGAGCTACACTAGCCAGGGCCATGAGAACATTTCTTGGTATGAATAATTATTTAGCAAATAGCCCTTTTAATATTATTTATAAAGAGTGTACAATTGAGAGTCTGGCCAAGATGGAGACATTGGTAGATACAATTTTGCTCCTTCACACAACCAAAAGAAGGATAACAACCAATTTCGAAATAAAAAACAACTGGAACTCCTAGAAAATTGAACTGTATGGAAGTCTGATATCTGAGGAGGTAATGAAGAAACATTCATTCAGACAGGTAGAAGGGGCAGAGATGGGCAGCCAGGATGGAGAGGATGCATGGCAAGGTAGCAGCTGGAAGACCAGGCAAGGAGGCGGCTGGCAGAGTGGGTGGTTCCACATTCACAAGTAGATAAACCAAGAGGAACAACTGTGGGCGAGATAGACCACACAACCCAGGGTTCCAGACTGGGGAAATATAGCCTCAAAATCTCTGGCTGTGAAAATCTGTGGGAGTTGCAGCAGCAAGGGAAACTCCTAGTCTCGCAGAAAAGTCTGTTGGAGGGGCTCACAAGACCCTAGAATGTACACAAACCCACCTACCTGGGAATCAGCACCAGATGGGCACAATTTACTGGTCCAATCAGCACCAGTTGGAGAAGTGACTGAAAGTGGGGTGAGAGCTGAACAAACGGCATTGTTTCCTCTTTGCCTGCACCCTCACATACAGTTCCACTATGCAGTGATGTGGGCTGCCCTACCCTGGTAAACACCTAAGGCTCCACGCCTTAAAACTCAACAGTACACTGAGACAAAGGAATATGGCCCAAGTGAAAGAACAGATCAAAACTCCAGAAAAAGAACTAAGTGATGAGGAGATAGCCAACCTATCAGATGCAGAGTTCAAAACACAGGTAATTTGGATGCTCACAGAAATGACTGAGTATGGATGCAAAATAAAGGAAGAAGTAATGGCTATACAAAGTGAAATGAAGAAAAACATACAGGGAACCAACAGTGAAGGGAAGGAAACCAGGACTCAAATCAACAATTTGGAAAAAAAAGGAAAAAATAAATGTTCAACTGAAACAGAATAAGGACACAAATTAAAAAAAAAAAATGAGGGTTTTAGGAACCTCTGGGACAACTTTAAATACTCCAAGCATCCAAATCATAGGGGTGCCAGAAAGAGAAGAGGAAGAGCAAGATATTGAAAGTTTATTTGAACAAATAATGAAGGAAAACTTCCTCAACCTGGTGAAGGAACTAGACATGCAAATCCAGGAAGCTCAGGGAGTCCCAAAGAAGTCAGATCCAAGGAGGAACACATCAAGATGCATCATAATTAAATTACCCAAGGTTAATGATAAAGAGACAATCTTAAAAGCAGAAAGAGAAAAGGAGACAGTAACCTACAAAGGAGTTTCCATTAGACTATCAGCTGATTTCTCAAAAGAAATCTTACAGGCGAGAAGGGGCTGGAAAGAAGTATTCAAAGTCATGGAAAGCCAGGACCTACATCCAAGATTACTCTAGCCAGCAAAGCTATCACTTAGGATGGGAGGGCAGATAAAGTGCTTCCCAGATAAGATCAAGTTAAAGGAGCTCATCATCATTAAGTCCTTATTATATGAAACGTTAAAGGGACTTATCTAAGAAAATGAAGATCAAATTATGAACAGTAAAATGACTACAAACTCATAGCCAGCAACAACTGAACCAAAAAACAAACAAACAAAAGGAAAAAGAAACCAAAACAAACAAATCAAACAACTAGAACAGGAACAGAATCACAGAAATGGAGACCACATGGAAGGTTATCAGTGGAGAGGGGCAGGGGGGAGAATGGGGGACAAGGTACAGAGAATAAGAAGCTTAACTGGTAGACACAAAACAGACAAGGGGAGGTTAGGAATAATACAGGATATGGAGAAGCCAAAGAACTTATACGTATGATCCATGGCTATAAACTAAGGGTGGTTTAGTTTAAGGCTAGAAAGAGAGGGATTTAGGGTGGAGGGGAATAAAGAGGAGGGAAAAAAGGGACAACTATAATAGCATAATCAATAAAATATACTTGAAAACGATTGTACAAGTGAACAGCACAAATATATATAAATTCAGATGTCTGAAAAAATTAGTCATCATAGTTAAATAACATCAATTGAGAAATTTGAATGTGTTAGCATGTATGTCTATATAGATACATAATCTACTCTGTCAATAATTGGGATAGAATATATGAAACTAAAGGCTCCTACCTCATAATTTATAAACCATACATTGAAAGTATTTTAACTCTTTTCATTGCTTTTCCTCATTTGAAAGACTGTCTACTCTAATCTAGAGGCTGTCACACTGTGCTTCTGCTTCATATGTGTTCTATTATATTTACACAGAGAGTTTTTTATAAATTCGTTGAGAAGTCAATAACATAAAATATAATTTGCTCTGAGAACCTGCAACTATGTAACAAATAGTACAGTAACAAACACAAGTGGAAAAACCAAAAGCAGGTTCAGAACCATAGAGCATTTTGTTAAACCAAGTGTGATTTCCATTTGCCCTTATTGCAATATAGGCACTTTCGGCTGGTAAAAATGATTTCTGTTTTGAATGATGAAATCTAAGATAGCAATATTTTCTGCTGTTCAGAAAAGAGCAATTTGCCTTTTTGATGCTCAGCCACATGAACACTGAGACTTTCTGCACTAAGGTATATTGTTTTTGTTGTAAGTAAAGGGTTTATTTGAAATGTTTTAAGGGGAGAATGGAGCTACATCATAATTATAAAATTACCAAATTACCAGATTTATGTTGTTTATACTTCTAAATGCAGAGAACAGGGAGCTATCCACACACTGTATAAAATAAAATTAAGATTAAAAATCAATTCAATCTTGAAACATAGGGTCATTACCTAATTTTAAGATGTGGACTCTAAGACTTTTGAACTGTACACATTTGTTCAAACTACACTACAGTGGTGGAAAAATACAAAGCCTTTAGTTTGACACTTCCTCAGCCTCTTCCTTTGACACATTTTCTTCCCTCCAAAATGCTGATTTATATTCTTGCTGGTATAGATTAAAGAGAAGTATTTTACCCATTGTCCATGGCTGGCTTATAACCACCCACCTAAGGGAAAAAAAATGGAAGCATTTCTCCTTACACTCATTTCTCCTAAGGAAAGCCGTCTGAGAATCAGATATCTGCCCTACGTCTCTCCGATTTTCCTCTTCCAACATAGATGACATCTTAGATTGGGTTAGCTGGGAACAGACTTGAGGCAGAGATTCATACCCAGAACATTTATGGGGAATACTCTCAGGGTTAACATCTGTGAGGAGTCAGAAGGAAGCGGGATTGTAGGAAGGGAGGTGAACAGTAACGCAGGCCCAATAACTGCCTTAGCATGTTCCAAAGGAACTCTGAAGTTGAGATGACCCATGAAAAATGAGAAACTAGCCTGATCTTTTTACCCTCACTTTTGACAGGTCATTGGGTAAATGTTATCCCAAGGGAAGCATATGACCTTGGGCCAGGCAACTCCCTTTTACCTTCCAAGGCCATTCCCTGGAAGAGATTACATTGAGATGCCAATATTCTTGGCAATGCAGGCATGAATACATTGGTCCCTAAAGCAGGTACATGGATAATACATCAAAGCACTCAACTGACTCTATTAACTAAGTTAGAAAAGTTTGTTGGTCTTCATTTAACTAATAGTCATGACTTAGCTTTCTGTGTAAAGGCAGTGCCATTTTTTAAGCCATTAAAATCTTTTAGGACAAAAAAATAGTTCTACTTAAATGTTTAATAATTTATTTTCAGCCATTTGTATGGAAATATACAGACAAGGATAGCTACAAATGTGGATGTGAATTTAATGCCGACATTTTGAAAGGAATTTCCAAATTTAGGGTATAGTCAATAACCAAATAATATTAGATTCAATGATGTGCAAAGAAAATATTTTTTCTTTTTATTTTTTAAAAAATATTTTATTTTTTCATTTATTTTTAGAGAGAGGGGAAGGGGCAGAGAAAGAGAGGGAGAGAAACATCAATGTGTGGTTGCCTCTTGCATTCCCCTCACTGGGACCTGACCTGCAACCAAGGCATTGCCCTGATTGGGAATCGAACTGGTGACCCCTCGATTCACAGACTAGCACTCAATCCACTGAGCCACACCAGCTAGGGCGTGTTTTTTTCTCAATGATAGGTGTTTTGTCCTCAAATATTATTTGGTCAACTAAGTATTATCTTAAAAACGCATTTTGTTATGCTGTTTTGACATTATGATGTATATGGAATTTAAAATCTAAGATAAAAATATCTAAAATATTATTTATATCTCAATTTTAATAGTATTATAAATATTATATTTAAATAATAAGAATCATTGTTTTCTACCTGAAGAATATTTAATTGGAACAAAAACTTGGGGAACAAAACTATTGTATTATAGCAGGATATATAAACTGTGGATTTATTGGAAATTTTACAAAATCAATATGAGAATTAAAACTTCATTGTAATTTTCAATAAAAATTGTTTTTATTGCCTTCTGGATAGCTAAAATATACAAACAGTTGTGTCTATTTTAAGAACTATTATTATAAAGTGAGACAATCTGATATGGCTACACATATTTTAGCGTAACTTTGATTCCCAGCATATTACTTTTCTTGAATTCCTATAACCAAGTACAAAGGTTGTTACCTCCAAATAAGAAACATATATTGTATCATTTGTAATGAAATAAACTTGGTATAGATTTTGCTGAGGTGAGTGTAAACCCTGAATGTATATTTATCATTAATTCTTACATTTAATAATAAAGAATTTATTCTTTGCCTTTTATATATATATTGCATTTGGTCTCAAGCTATTGAAATGTTAAAAATCTACTGAGCAATTAAGTATCTCTGAAAGGTCAGGGCAACTGCAGACTAATGGATTCATTTTGTTGAAGATCCACATAAGTCATTTATTATCATATAGAAAATGTAGAAATCTAATAAATTGAATTATGTAAAACTTATGTAAGAATCATTTAGTGCCACATGTCAGTGCCAATGTAAGAATCATTTGTGCTGTTTATTCATTTATTGCATCATTTATTTTGGTTTGTAAAAACACTCTACATCAAGAATTCTGATGAGCAAAGCATCATACGAATTTGTAGTGGCATCTCATTCATACTCTTCCCTCAACTAAAGGTATTGTGAATACAGATAATTTCAGACAAGTGGTAGTACATTTACAGTTTAAATTATGCCAAAAGTTCAAGCTTTTGAAGCTGCATACTGTTCATTATAGTGACAAGTTAAACTTGGAACATTTCCATAATTTTCCAGTCATTTTAGAGTAAGATTCTAACAATTAACTGCTTGAATACTGAAGTGTGTAACTTCTGAGCCTAGTAATCCTGCAGAGTCACATCTCATAACTGGAAAAGCCAGACTCCTTCCAAGTCAGGAATACATTTGCGTGTCACATTTACAATATGTTGGCACTGGCATCTATGGGACTTAGGAAATTTTATATTCTCTTACAATTGGTACAAGTAAGAGATTTATTCATTCTCTTCTATCTTATTCCTTTTATATGTAGTATCAATATAGGTGAAGCTGCATATTTAAGTGTACTTTTAATTGCATAGCAGTTATTACTCTAGCTTTACAGAAAGGAAAAGTGGACAATATACATCTAAAAATCCAGATTATAATAGGCCTCTTACATTTTGAAGAAACATTACGAGATTTTCACCTGCCACAAATGTCATCTACAAGTGCTCTGCTTAACACAAGTGTAGTCTGCAGTGGGGAAATTTGCACATTCATGAGTTATGTACAAGACTGCTATGAAATGATGAGACCACCTGTCTCATCTTCCAGAAAATGCTGCAACCAGTTTACTCTCCTTGTCACCAACAGGTCTGGAAGAGCAAGCAGAAATTCTTTTCAAAGGACTATTACCATAGAACAACTGATAGAAATTTCAGTTAATGAAAAAAACCATTGGCCAAAAATATGTAGGGGCTAAGAAAATATTATATATTATTTTGTTCTAAATACTAAGCTTTATAGAAAACATATTCATAAACAAGAAAATTAAGAGATGTTAATAAATATTGCGGATAGATGTGTTTTGTAAATTTAGTTAGTCGAAAGTGTCATATCTGAGTTAAGCACCATGTCACTTAGAACAGGAAATCCAGAACCCAAGCTTACCTTAGGGTTCTATACTCATGAACAACTGCTGAAATAGAGCACTTATTATAACTGGTAAATTACACACACACACACACACACACACAAAAATAGTGGTGAAGAGTCTAGTGAAATGGAGCTGTCTGCAGGAACACAAACTACATTATTATAGTATGCTTTGTTATCATACTAAATACACTTATATTTTAGTCCTGGCTCTTGTAGACATAGGATTGGTCAAAGTACTTAATTTTTAAAAAAAATTTTGGGCCCAACTGAAAAAAAATTACAAATGTAATGCATAAGTGAAGGCAAATCATATCCCTCTGAGTGTTGCTTACCTTAACCCATTTAAAATTACTCTGAGTTGGGCACGACCAAACTTCAACCGTCAAAAGGACAAAACACCCTCACAAGCTGAAAGACATAAATTCCAAAAATTATATGTTGCCCATATTTGACTAACTTTAAATTAATCATAGGTTTGATTTTGAAGTACTTTTAGCATGTTTAACTTGTACAAGATTTAGATGCCTTGCAGAAGCATAATAAAAGATGACAGGTTAATTAAACATTGGAGATGTGCCAGAACAGATACCTCCTCCTCACAGGGTTCAGCAGGTGCTTCCATCCCAAGTGTTATATCTCAGTTGTAGGTAAGTTCACAGACTAATTAGCATCATGCGGGATGATGGGTTATTACCTTACTTGAATAATCTGATATTCAGTCTTTAGGAAAATTAGCATGAGAGAACTCTGGAGTAGCACGCAAATATTTATTAATGAAGGTAGTATTAACCCACACAAACACTGTGTTTATTTCTTTCAAAATTTCACTTAAAATGATCAGAAGAAGCATACATGAGAAACAAAGATAGAGAAACTTATTTTGAAAGAAGCAGCCCAAAGTAAATCTAAAAGACTCTGATCTCCTCAATTTCTAATCCCATCATTAAAGAGTTCATATATTGTGTAGTTAGCTTAGTCTGAATATCAGTAGTTCCTTGCTGACTCTTCTTTATGATTGGCTGAATAATCTGAGTTTTAATTTTGCTGATAGTAAAGTGTATTTTAATCTGATTATGTTTTCCATTTCATCTGCTTCTACACCCCCAACTTTTCACTATACTATGTTCTTTTTAAGGACATAGTATAGTGAACTTTTAGGGTTAGTCTATCACTACAATCAGATTATCAAAGAAATTCATTAAACATTTAAGGAAAATAATAACAGATAAAATATATTTATTATAAATTGCATACTTCAACTTATAATTTTTATTTATACTATTGTAATTTATAATTAACAAATTATATGAATTAAATCTTAAGTATGTGTATTTGTTTTTGTGTCACACTTCCAAATATATTTTAATTCCTTATACAGAGTGTTTTGTATATCCTACGTTTCTGTGGGTTTCCCATGAATTACACAAAAGAACATATACTAAAAACTGATTACTTTTCCCACAGAATATGTTTCTTTTTATTCTAAAGTGCAGGCAAGTGTCATTTCTGTGGATCCAACACATACCACATTAGTGAATCCATATTAATAGAGCACTTTAGAAGAATCATTAAAAAGAGTAACTCACACAAAAACTTATTGATATTTACTGTATAAAATCTCTCCACTCAAAGACTTGCATAGTTTATAAGGAAACTGTAACCATGCCAGGTATTATAGAGAAAATTATGACTCTACTTGATTACGTGTTACTAGACAAATGGAACAATTCTAGGTCCCCAAATGGTAAAAGTGCCTTCAAATCAATCTGAGAGAAATAATAACAATTTGGAATAATGTGTCCTGATTTCCACTTGTCTACCTATATGTACACTATTAATTTTGTGGCCAAAGTGCTATTGCGAAAAGACAGAAGTAATATTCAGCAGGTGCTAGGCAATATGTGCACATGATAAGCAGGAGGGGGCCACCTGGGCTTGTCTAATTCAGCCAAATCAATTTCTTATTCAGTGATACAGATTATGCAGACACCGAGGGAAAGAGTGCAGTATTGCAACTTCTAAGGCAGTGAAAGAGATTATTTGGGGTCATATATATATATTTTCTGAGCATATGCAGCTCCATTTTTTTTTTTTTCTGTCAAGAGGGCCTTTATTTTCATTGCTCAGAGAGAGTGAGAAACATCGATGTGAGAAACATTTATTGGTTGCCTTCTTATACTTGCCCTGACTGGGGATTAAATCTGCAACCTGGTATGTGCTTTGACTAGGAATCGAACCCACAACTTTTGGGTCTACGGGACAATGTTTTGACCAGCTGATGGCCAGAACTGCAGCTCCATTCTTTTTTTTTTAAAGATTTTATTTATTTATTTTTAGAGAACAGGGAAGGGTGGGAGAGAGGGAAAGAAACATCAATGTGTGGTTGCCTCTAGCATGCCCCCCTACTGGGGACCTGGCCAGCAACCTAGGCATGTGCCAGAGACTGGGAATTGAATCAGTGACCCTTTGGTTCATAGGCCTGCACTCAATCCACTGAGCTCTACCAGCTAGGGCTCCATTCTTTATTGTACAAAGTAAATTGAGGAAAATAAATTGGAAGAAATGTTTTTAAAATTAAGAATTTTATTAGATAAAGAGGAGAATATTTTTTGTAATCTAGAACATGTATTTAGAGAATAAACATTAATTTAGTTTTAAACCAATTTTATTGCATAATATGCTAAAGAAGTAAACATGTTTTAAAGCATGCTCATCCTTTTTTAAGAGGCAAATAAAAAAAAGTCTCACTTACAATTTAATTCCAATCTATTTAATTTGACAAGTTAAATGTGGCAATGTAAATAGAAAACCTGAAGGAAAGAGAAAAAATATCTTTGGAAACAGGCTATTTTTCCTGTCACTCTGTTAATATGTCAAAAGAAGTGTCTGAGAAACTTCGGGGTTAGAATGATTTATGGTGAGTCATTCATTTTAATTACCCTTCTAAAGTTTTCAATAAACACTACTCAACTCTTTCGGTTTTCCTCTTTCAGTTAATGTACCTTTCATAAGAACATTGCATATAATATAGCGATCAAATTCAGGCTGCTACAATGGAAAAAGCTATAAACTGCCTTTAGATTTCAGGAAGTACAAAATCATCTCATTTCCTCTTATGCTATGACTTCTATTATTTGACTCATACTTCTTCCACCTTTCTATTCACTTCTAAAACAGGCCTTAGGTAAATGCTGAAGAAACAGAATGTGTGGAAAGCTGAAGACACCAGAAACAAGATAAGATTATTTCTTGATAATGATAATGAGAATCAACTAAGATTCCAGAAAAAAAAGGCATCTGGCCAGGAAGAAAGTACAAAAACACACACACTCAAAAATTGCTTATTTATTTGAACTCTGTAGAAGTTTTCAAATCCAATTTTATTGCTCAAGATGAGCATCTGAACCACAAATAATTGTCATTTATGTTTAGAAGTTGTTCAGCATAAGATATAATGATGCATTTATGTACTTCAAAATAACTTATTCCCCTAAGCAGCCATGCTAAATAGAAAAGCACACCATCATCTGAAACATTTCCCTTTTCTACTGAGCTTCCCAAGTATGTACTCGTATTCCCCAAAGTAAAACTAAAAACAATTTTATAAAAACATTTCTGTCTTATACTATTCTAATTTTTCTTAAGTCTGACCATTAAATTTCCCCAGTGCCTTTCACATTTTCAGATCTTTTTCCAAAAGAGTGCACAAACTAATTAAGAAAAATACATTTATTTTTAAAAAATCTGGACTTTTTAAAAATTTCATATGAGCACAATACTTTGCAAAAATTAGACACCTGCTTAGACCTGTATTGACAACTCTGCCAATAGTAGCCAAGTTTTAACAATTAAAGGAGCTGCATACCTAGAAAATCAAAGAAACATTCTAGTATCTGTGGCTATTTAACAATGGAAAAATTTTCTCAGTTTTCTTCCTAGTGTTAAAAAACAAAATTCAACCAAGTAAATTTAGTGATCTAATTGGTTTTACTAAGTGATTGATAAATCAAGTTGCATCTCATAAGCAACTTGGAGGTGTGCTCCAAGGAGTTGTACGAAATGGAAAGTTCTTATAGGAAAAAGGGTGGGACAAGGGAGCTATTAGCTAAAGAAAAGAAAGGCTATTTTGGGGCTGCATCTTTTCTTTGGGGGAGGAAAGAGAGAAGGGTTTTATACAGATTGCCTCTTCTTTCTATGGGGGATGGAAAAGGCCCATGTGACAGATTAAGTTACTCTTGCCTGACCAGAAAATTCAGACTGGTTGATTAAAATTTTGTTTCTGGGAGAAGTTGAAACTACAATTACATCAGATTTGATGCCTAAGATTGGTATTATGGGCTTGTAGCATGAATGATGCCATTTTGAGACTGTGGTTTTCTTTTTACGCTAATTAAGTATTATTAGATCAATTAAGCAGTAATCGTGATAACAGAGGTAGATGAGTGGCTAAGTCATTTTCATTTTCTTATTGACTTTGTGTTTCTGTGTGAGAGAGAAAGAGAGAGACAGAGACAGAGACAGAGAGAGAGTCTGTTTTTAAGGAAATTTAAAAGATAAAAAATTAAAATTGCATCTCAACCATCTATTTTATAAGGAGGGACCTCCCCAAAACCCAGAATTTTATTTTCTGAAGGATGGACTTGTAGTACAGAATTCCCCAGCTAGGTGACTGTTCTGTATCGGTGTACCAGCTGCCATTGTTGTTAGGGGATGCATTCAGCTTCAGTGAAATATTTTTTAAATATTTTATTTATTTAATTTTAGAGAGAAGAGAGGGAGGGAGAAAGAGAGTGAGAGAAACATCAGTGTGTGAGAGATATAAGTTGCCTCTCACAAGGCCCCCAACCAGGATCCTGGCCTGCAACCCAGGCATGTGCCCTGACCAGGAATTGAACCAGCAACCTGTCAGTTCACAGGCTGGCACTCAGTCCATTGAGCCACACCAGCCAGGGCGAATGAAATATTTTTGAAGACTTTTTTTCAACACATGTGCCCGTTTTATGGTGGGTATTTGCTAGCACAGCTGCCCACACCAAGCTGAGTGTTCAGCAGTTTTGGACCAAAAAATGGCATGACCCCTGTGCCCCACCCTCCCTCTTGACTTGATCTCACACCGAGTGATTTTTTTTTTTTCCAGATGAAAATAATCCTCAAAGGAAAATGTTTTCTTAAGGTGAAAGAGGTGAAACAAAAAATGGCAGAAGCACTAACAAGCATCAAAATCAATGAGTCCAAACACTGTTTGGAGCAGTGGAAAAAAAAGTCTTGATAGTTGTATTTCATCAGACAGAGAGTACTTTGAATGTGACTGAAGTTTAAACATGTGAGAATAAATACATAAACTTTCATAAGTAAATTCCTGTTTGGGGGGAGCCCACCTCGTATTTTTGAGTACAGTATTGCATGTTGAAATGTGCCCCTGCAAACCTTAGAAATGTTTATATTGGAGATGACGTGGCAAAGGGGTCCCACACTCCTCAGTGTGACTGACAGTGAGGCCGATGATTAAACAGACTTGATATTATAAGAATGGTTCTCAGAGCACTTGTTATTTGACTAATGTGTACATCTTTCTTCCATGTTTCTTTGTTCATGTGGGCTCTAACATGCTGCTCGTAATCAAAGGCTGGTTTTCTCGCACCTTCCTACATATAAGTGAGAGCATTTGAATATTTCTCATTAAGTAGAATTTGAATTGAAGGGATTGAATTGAAGCTCACCCATGTTAGCATGCCAGTCACCTAGGTGGGAATCCTATTGTAGACAGACATGAGCAGAGTTGGACTGATACGCCAGGTACAGAATGTTATCTGGATGGAAAGCCCTGGAGATTTAGCACCAGGAAAACTGGGAAAACAAGTATGTTAGGGGGGAGATGGCACCCCAGGGTGACCTGTCCTCCCCTAGCATATGCTGGTCATGTGCTTTGGACCCCCTGATCTTTCATATTACTGGTCATGCAGTTTAGACCCTTTCCTGACCTTTTTTTCCCCTGGCCTGTCACTAGTCATGTGGTAGACCCCCTTAGAGGAGGAACAAAGGGGCGGGAGAATAGCTTCATGCCACTCACATACAAGCCCTTGCATGACCACTCCTTTAAGCATTAATCCCTCAGGACAATGAGGTTCTGGCCTGCATCAAATAATCTTATGAGCAAAGCCTTGAGTCTACTGACCACAGATAGTTTTGGTCCAGCTAGAGATAACATCTAGGTGTCAGCTGTGTTTCAGTTCCAGACTGAGAAAAGCAGCAAAATTAGATGAGGCAATGCCATCAGGACCATCAGCAGCAATGATGATGAATGAACTCCTATCATAGCACCTACCAATGGGTAGAGTTTACAAGCCTGAAAGGCCACACCTGGAAAGTTGATGAATATTCTATTGAGATCTTCCCCTGAGACCTCCCAGAAGATCCCCACCTTTAAAAACCTTTAAGACGAAGGACCCAGTAGGGTGCTCGCTCTCTTTCTCTTCCCGCCCTCCCCTCTCTCACCTGTACCTTTCCTTCTCCTTTTCTTCCCAAAAGGTTAGGACCTTTGCTTTCTTTCTCCCGAGTAACAAAGGCCCTTCTTTTGCCTCTATAATTTATTTTCTGAGCCCAAGGAGCTCAGAGGGTTCACTTCTACTTCTAAGACTTTCTAAGTAAATTTTTTGCACCAGAGAGTTCTTGACTATGAATTCTTTCTTAGCTGAACTCAAGGACTGAGGTCTACTTCTAACATTTGATGCTGTTTGCCTTTAACAAAACCAAGAAAGGCTGCTTACATAGTCCATGTGTATTTATGCCTTTAGGAAAATTATTTCTTAAATTGCTACAATAAAGTGACAACTGATAGTGATATAACTTCCAGGTAGTATAACTACATTATGAAGATCTACTGCTTGATTTGAAGTAAGTTCTGAATTTCAGTTCTTGTGACAACTTTATTTCTCACTTTAATTAATGAAATTGCAATCATTTTTTCCCCTTCACTCTCCACTATTTAGTTAGCATAAGATAGTCCCTCAGGGGCTGATTATCCCTGAAAATGAAAGGAATAGCATCCCTGAGCTTTCAAAGCAGACAGTCAGATGCAACCCGCCTTCCCTTTGATCATTTTATTATAATTTACATCTTCATTCATTCTAATGATTTGTAAAATGAGAATATAGATGTATTTGTTTCCAAATACTCCATTTGTAAAATACTAGTTGAACAATCTCTACATTTCTTATAAAATATTAATGCTCTATTTTAAATAAAATATTAAGTTATATTGAGTGAATACTGATCAGTGGGAAATTTGTTATAGTGGTACATAGAAATTTATAAGATTATTAATAAACATATAAGTTCAGTATAATTAAAAGGTTTTTCTTGTAATGCATGTGTGGAATTCTGCATCTAGTTTTATATTACTAGGGATCTTACATACTAAATTTTCATATTTGAGAGAACATTTCATAGTGAATGTTGTAGGCAGAATAATAAACACCTAAAATATTTAAACACAATAACTGGAAACGAAGTATTGTTACCTTACATGGCAAAAGGCCCCAATGGTCATGGAAATGTGATAGGGATATGAATTTTGAGATAGGAAATTATCCTGGATTACAGTTGGGGAAAATCTAATCACAAGAACTGTTCCTACTGAGGTAAGAGATTAATGTGACAATGGCAGAAGGGTCCAAGAAATGCAGTGGCGCTGGCTTTGAAGAAGGAAGGAGAGGTGGAGGATGTGGACGACTTCCAGAATCTGGAAAAGGCAAGAAAATAGATTCTTCCCTGGAACAGCCGGAAAAGAACACAGCCCTGTCAACACACTGAGATCTGTGTGGGGCTTCGAACCTATAGAAATGTAAGATAATAAAGTTGTGCAGTTTAAGCCGCTAAATTTGTGGTAGTTTGTTTTGACAACAGTAGAAAACCAATACAGTGAATGATTTGTGTAAGATACACATTATAACAAGGAGATACTTGTGAAGGCACCCTGTAATCATGAAGGTGAAGGACAAGGAAAAAGTAAGAGAACTGACTGCACAGAGCACGTCACTGTTTCTAGGAATTTATCCATTTCTTCTTCTAGGTTGGTTCCTGCTCTTGGCATATAATTTTTCATATAGTTTCTTATTATTCTTTGTATTTCTGTGGTATCAGTTGCAATGTCTCCTTCATCTGTAATGGTATTTATTTGAATATATTTTTTAAATAAGTTGACATGAAAGTTTAGTGAATTTTGGCTCCGCCTGGTGCAGCCCAGTTGGTTGGAGTGCCGAAGGTTGCAGGTTGGATTCCTATACAGGGCACAAACCTAGGTTGTGGGTTTGATTCCCGTTCTGGGTGTATATGATTCCCAGTGCAGGCACATTGGGAGGCAACCAAGTAATGCTTCTCTCTCTCATTGATATTTCTCTTCCTCCCTTCCTGTCTCTCTAAAAGCAATGAAAAAATGTCCTCAGGTAAGGATAAAACATTTTTTAAGTTTTGTAAATTTTGTTTCTTTTATAAAAAAAACAACTTAGTTTCATTAATCTTGTCTATTGTTTTTGTAGTATCTGTTTTATTTATTTCTGCTCTAATGTTTAACTCCTGTGATCTTCAGGCTTAATTTGTTCTTGTTTGTCTAATTACTTGAGATATAAAGTTAAATTGTTTATTTGAGACTTTTAATTTTATTTTTTTTAGTATAGGCATTTATACTATTAACTTCCCTCTGAACACTGCTTTTCTGCATCCCATAAGTTTTGGTATGTTTTGTTTCAATTTTTGATTCCCATTTAGATTTTTTTCTTTGAGTCATTGGTTGTTCAGGAGTTAGTTAATTTCTAGCTCCCTCTTGTAATTTAATTCTGGTTTTAAACCATTGTGGTTAGAAAATACACTTGGTATAATTTCATTTTTCTTAATTTTCCTGACTTGTTTTGCTACCTAACTTATGATTTATCCTAGAGAATGTTCACATGCACTTGAGAAGAATGTGTATTCTACTGATATCAAATGA
>PVKM010019562.1:0-24104 GCA_004027735.1 Carollia perspicillata
AAAAAAAATGATGTGTATATACTAGAAAATTTACAGTCTCATCCTTGGAGAAGGCAAAACCTTCAAAGTTAGAGGTACCTAGAACCTTAGAATTATTTCCTTTGTATGATGGGGAGGAGTCATTCAGCATTTAAAGGTTTGGATCATTATTATAGAGAGATGTAATTAAATCATTAGCTTCAGATACAGGCTTGAGACTCATGACTTCTTATTTTAAAGATTTTATTTATTTATTTATTTGTTTGTTTGTTTGTTTGTTTGAGGGGAGAAGGAAGAGAGAAAGAGAAGGAGAGAAACACCAGTGTGTGGTTGCCTCTCACACACCCCACACTGGAGACCTGGCCTGCAACCCAGCCATGTGCCCTGACTGGGAATCAAACTGTGACCCCTTGATTCACAGGCTGGCACTCAATCCACTGAGCCACACCAGCGAGGGCTGGACTAATGAATTCTTGAAATACCACAATGCCAAAACTGAGTTGCATCCAGCTTTAAGCAAATTAGGTTCAGGAGCTATTTTTTTTGGATGCTTTTTGGGCCCTCCTGAGATCTTCATGGAGCAGGACTAGCCATTCAAAAATGAAGTGCTTTGTTTTATATAGTCTACTTCTTCAAAGTTAAAAAAAGATTAAAATATGCTCCTGCTTATGTAATACTTTATTTAGTAAAACTCCATTGTCCATTTTCTTCCCATCTCTCAAGATTTTATGAATTTAATGAAACACTGCCAGCCCTGGCCAAGTGGCCCCCATACACCAAAAGTTTGCAGGTTCCATATCCAGTCAGGGTACCTAGCTAGGTTGCAGGTTCCATCCCGAATCAGGGTGCATACAGGAGGCATCCAACTGATGCTTCTCTCTCATATGTTTCTCTCTCTTTCTCTCTCTCTGTCTCTCTCTCCCCTCCTCTCCTTTCCATTCTTTCTAAAATCAATAAAAATATCCTTGGATAGCCTTAAATAGATAGGTAGATACATAGATAGATAAAAATAAAACATTGCTAAACATGTAGCATCTTCATTTTTTCAGTCAATTCTTCTATCTAAATATATTTAACCCTGGAACAATTTTAACTATCCTGAGATATAAAATATCATCTATGTAAATACCATAAATTCAATCCATATACAGATGCAAAACATAATGTAAGACACTAGGATACAATGGGTTAAAAATAACTTTCCACGCATGTTATAAATTGCAAACAGTGTTGAAATGAGTTTATGAGGAATCTAACAAAACTGTTTACATTTTTCTTATATTCAGACTTCTAAAAATATAAAGACAAACCAGGTTTTAGTATCTTTACAAAACTATCTAGAACTTTGTTCTTATTATGGTATATTTTATTTGATTTCCTTCCCTTTACATTAGAAATACTATACTAAATATTCACCTGGATTTCCACCAGATGTCAGTATATGCATGCAAATGTTTCACTTTGGAACGAGTACTAGCAAAAAGTTGAGTTGAATCTTTTATTAAAAGACATCAGAGAAACAGCTGTGATAGAGACCCCCTTGGTCTCTTCCCTTAAAGTTTCAACAATTTGAACAGCTATAATTCAACAAAGAATTCCCAGATCAATGCATAAACACATCTGAGAGATTTGCACATTGAAACATCTAAAGGTGGGCAAGTGGGAGCAAACCAGGAAGACGCAGAGGGAGAAGAGCTGCAAGAAACTATAGGAACAGCCGAACAGCCCTGCGGCCCATAGCTCAATGCAGGGTTCAGCCTGGAGACACAGGGGAATCACAATGTGGCTGAAACTCCCTTAAGCTGGGAAGAGCAAAGAGATAGAGGGAGAATTCCTACAGACATGGGCAGTACAAGCTGAGGCTGAGTCCACTGACCAGGGCAAGGATAAACCACAGAAGTGCAGCTATGGCCTGGAAATCAACATTCCAAACACAGAAACAAAGGGACAGAGCTTGGTCACCTTCCCTTAACCTCCCAGAGCTGCCTACCTGTTGGGAACAGCCCTGCCTGGTTTCAGAAGCTGTAACCCTCCATGGCTAAGGCTGAGTGAAAGACATCTTGGGACCTTAAGCCACTAAGGAAACAAAGCTTATCTCCCTGGCAGGGGCACTGCCTCTGCCCCCTTTTACTTACCCCTGCTGGCCCCAGGCAGATGACTGGTTAGTCAATGACAGGAAAGATTCCTCGAGGGAGGTCACAAAGGAGCCCTCAGGGAAGGACTTGGGGAGCCACAGAAAAGGTGGGTGATGGACTCTCACCCCTCGGCTTTGACATTGCCTGAGTCCTCATTCTGTCTATAAGAAGTCTCCTAATCTCTTGGAGTCTCCTTACTTCCCCTGCCTGACTTAAGCCTGCAACAATGCCAGAGGGTGGTGCAGCCCTGGGCAGGAACAAGAGGTTCCCCAGGGCGATCAGGCCTAAGAAAGAATGCATAAAATCCGGTGAAACCTGCTTTGCTAAGAATGGCCTCAATTTTCTGATAAGGGTGCAAGCATGAAATGAATTTGTTTCCCAAAGTTTTATAGCCCTTTAGCTATCTGACCCTGACTCAGAATAAGGCCTCGTAGTTCTTTGTATGTTATCTGTTGTTTGATCATTACTATCTGACAACGATTGATGAACTTTACCTGTATTCCAATGCAAGTTGAACCTAATAAAAACCCCTTGGGGCAGAGGCTCAAGGCCCTTCCCCTCTGAGAAACTGGCCACCTCTCCTCCCCAAGCAGATCTTGTCTTGGTAGACTTATTCTCATCCATGGCAGATGGGGAGGGGGGCTCTTTGGGCAGAGTCCCCCCACACCTACCCTCATTGTTTGCATCGGGTTGCAGAGAGCATTATCTGAAATTCTGAGAACTGATACTAAAGAAACACATTTTCCCCCAGCAAAGGGTGTACTCTGCCATGAACTTCAAGTTTGGGTTTATGGAGGGCAAGGATAAACCACATGGAGGTTTAAGCACATGGAGGAGGCTGTAGAGGTCTGCTGGTCACCACTGCAGGAAGGGCAGAACAACAAAAGAGGCAGTTAGATTCCCCCAGCCCGCCCCATGTACACGTATCAAAGCTGTACTGCAGGCATATCTGACTATGGGGGAGAGTTGGGATTTCATGGACTTGAAGCCATACTGCCCACCATGTCCCCTGTGGGGTTTATCCCCCGGGACAAGGGTGGCTGGATCACAAGGGAGGCACCCAGCTTCCTCAGGAATACAGGCCATTTTCCACCAGCCTGTGGAGATCTGAAAAGCCAGAAAAGTACAAGCAAGGTAAAAAACAAACACACACACACAAAGCCCTCAAAAACCTGTGATTCAGAGACACTAAAAGCAATAGAAAGACAACTTCTTATCAATCTGCCAGAGAAGTACAACTCATACATAGATGCCTAGATAGAGAAGACATCTGTCAACCATCATGAAGAACTAAGGTAACAAGGCAGTTCAGAAAGAACACAAAATTTTTCTGGAAAATAAACTTAAAGACATGGAAATGTGATTTAAATGATACAGAATTTAATATTACAGTTCTGAAAAAAACTCAGGAAGATGTCAAAAAACACAGGCAGTTTAATAAATTCAGGAACTAAAGTAATTTACTGAAAAAAATTGAAACTTTAGAAAAGAACCAAAAAGAAATTCTGGAGATGAGGAACTCAATAAAAGAGATCAAGAATGAACTAGTGAGCACAGAAAATAGAGCTGCTCAAATGGAGGAAAGAATCGGTGATATTGAAGATAGAAATCCAGATATGATACAGAGGAAATAGGAGAGAGAACTGAGCATAAAAAATGAAAGTATTCAATGAGACCTGACTCCATGGAAACAGAAATATAAGAATAACAGGCATGCCAGAAGAAGAAGAGAGGGAGAAGGGAAAAGAGCGCCTATTCAAACAAATAGTGGATGTGAACTTCCCAAACCTATGAAAAGAGCTAAAATCTCAAATCCAAGAAGCAAATGGCACCTTAATCCAAAGAGGCCCCCTCTAAGACATGTTGGATTACAACTATCAAAAATTAATGACAAAAAAAAATTCTCAAGGCAGCCTGGGAAAAGAAGAGAGTAACCTATAAAGGAAAGTCCATTAGGTTATCACTGAACTTTTTACCAGAAGCTCTATAAGCTAGAAGAGAGTGGGAACAAATATTCAAACTACTGAAAGAGAGAAATTCAGGCCAAGAATAAAACATCCAACAAAGTTATCCTTTACATATGGAGGGAAAATAAAGACTTTTCCAGACATATGGAAGCTGAGGAAGTCGATCCCCAGAAAACCTCCACTGCAGGAAATACTCAAGGGTATTATTCTACCTAAAACAAAAAACACTACAGGTCACAAAACTACAAGTAAGATGACAAGCTTAGAGCATACAGAGAACTAATTTGTAACAACAAAAACATAAAAGAGGAGGAGTAATTGTCTGAATTTGCAAAGAAGAATGGAAATCATGTGCATTCAAAAGAAAAAGGACAACTGTATATATGAAACTTTCCTTTTCATGGCCTAATGGTAAACACACACACACACACACATACACACACACTGAGATAAATAAGTTAAAAAAGAGGAAACAGAGGGAAAAGCTATGGAACAACACCAAAGAAAAACAACAGACAGAAACACAAAGGAAAAGAACCACTGGAGGCACACAGTTACCAGAAAACGAAAGAGAAAGTGCCTACAGGAAATCCTCATATATCAGTAGTCACCCTAAATGTAAATGGACTGAATTCACCAATAAGGAGGCAAAGAGTAGCAGACTGGATCAAAAAACAAAACCCAACCATACGCTGCTTCCAGGAGACACATCTAAGCTGCAAAAAAATAGCTAGATTCATACTGAAAGGGTGTAAAATGATTCTCCAAGCAAATCACATCCACAGATAAGCAGGTATAACCATACTTATATCTGATCAAATAGATTTCAAGATAACAAAGTTAACCAAAGATAACCAAAGATAAGTATGACTATTTTATCATTATAAATGGAACACTACATCAAAAAGACACAATACTACTCACCCTGGCTTTTGTGGCCCAGTGGACCGAGTACCAGCCTGTGAACCAAAGGGCCGCTGGTTCGTTTCCCAGCCAGGGCACATGCCTGGGTCGTGGGCCAGGTCCCCAGTAGGAAACATTCAAGAGGCAACCACACACTGATGTTTCTCTCCTTCTCTTTCTCCCTCCCTTTCCCTCTCTAAAAATAAAAATAAATAAATCTCTTTTTTTAACTGTAAAACTTCTCAATATATATGCACCCAATCAAGGAGTAGCAGAATATATAAAGCAACTTTTGGGTTGGCCAAAAAGTTCATTTAGGTTTTTTCCTGTGTAATGGCTCTGGTAGTACTTAGCTGTCTTTAACTTCATTTGAAACAATTTTGTTAGATTGTATTGTGACAGCTATCTTATCAGCATACATTAAAAAAAAACTTATCAAAATTGCTGAATTTTTGTGCAGCCCTTGTTGAGGAAGAAGACACACAACATTTTCAGTGTATTAGCCTTTATTATTTCAAGAAAGGTAAAAACACAATGGAAACGCAAAAGAAAATTTGTGCAGTGTATGGAGAAGGTGCTGTGACTCATTGAATGTGTCAAAAGTGGTTTGTAAAGTTTCTTAGTGCTATTGACATTTTGGCCAAATAATTATTTTCTGTGGGGCTTTCTTGTGCATTGGAAGATGTTTAGCAACACCTGTGGCCTCTACCCATGGTGGGAAAGAGCTAACATACTCAAAAGATCCAAATCAATATTCCAATCAATAAAGTTACTGGTGAAAATGAAAAATGTGTCTTTTATTTTGCCGATAAAAACTAAACAGACTTTTTGGCCAACACAATACTAACAGAGATAAATAAATAAACTGACAAAAACACAGTCGCAGTTGGCAAACTAAGTACTCTATTGACAGCTCTAGATGGATCATCCAAACAGAAAATCGATAAAGAAATATCGGCTTTAGACCAAATGGGCATAATTGACTTTTACAGAGTTTTTCATTGTAAAACATCCGATTATAAATTATTCTCCAGTGCACAGGGAACATTCTCAAGGGTAGGTCATATGTTAAGACACAAAACTAGCCTTGACAAATTTAAGAAGACTGAAGCTTTTAAAATTAGAAATCAGCTGCAAAAAGGAAGTAAAGGAGCTCACAAATACACGGAGATAAAACAACATCGTACTAAAAATGACTGAGTTAAAGGATAAATAAAAGGTGACATGAAAAGACAGAGACAAAGAAGATTGACAATACCACATATAAAAACTTCTGGGATGCAGCAAAGGCAATGGTGAGGGGGAAGAGTATGTCACAACAGGCCTATTTCAAGAAACTGTAAATATCTAAACAAAACGACCTAACATTACATCTCAAGAAACAAGAACAAAAACCAGGAAATGCAGCCCAGAGTCAGCAGAGGAAGGGAAATGATCAAAACTAGAGCAGAATTGAATAAAATAGAGGACAAAAAGACTATAAACATATTAATAAAACAAAGACCTGGTTCTCCAAAAAAGACAAATAAAACTGACAAACCACAGGCTAGACTAAGGCAAAAAGAGAAAAGACTCAAACAAACAAAATTAGGTGAATGTGAGGGACTAACTCCTGAGAGCAATGGGAGGTTATAGAAAACTTTGAAACAGTAATGTTACATAATTCTTATCTTTGAAAAGAATATCCTGATTGCAATTTGAAAAAATAAGTGAATGAATCAGAGTGTTTTCTTAAACTGCTGCCTTAGTAAACATGAAATATTTAACACAATTTAATTACTCTCATGTTTTAGGATTATTAATTTATGGAATATTTGTGAATTTCTCTACTAAAACTTGGTTATATTTTTAAACTAAGTATTTCCTCTGAGTAAGACTGTTCACTTCTCACTACTGATGTATCTCACAGACTCACCTCTCCATTTCCACTGGTAACTTTTGTCCAGAGATGCACCATTCATCCAAATGGGAGCCAAAAGAGCAAACTCCCTCAATCTGCTTTATAAGTATTACACAGACTGCTACATGAAATGGAAACACTGCTGAGTAACAAATGTGGTCTTTGTGAGAACTATTCCCCTTTCTGCTGAAATACTTGATTATTTTTCTCTATACTACACTAATTTTGTGTTTGGAGTTGTTAAATATTCCACTACATAAGTTGCATTGTGTAAGAAATTGTATATTTTTTTCACACCCACCTAGAAAAATATGTCTTGCTGTTTTACTCTGAAACTGTTACTACATAGATAATAATAAAACAATCACATCTTAAATATTTTTCCCAAGAAAATAACATGTTAGCTTTGGGAGCTGGCTAGATATGCTAAACACTAGCAACATCATTATAAAGTGCCAAGTTCTACCTCAATGGTGATATTATACACTATTGCCAAGAAAAACATTTCCTACAAATGAGCAACACTTGTAGCTAGAATGCATGAAATCAAAATAGCTTTGAAGATTAAAATAAAGGGTAACTATGGCTGCTGTGAACATGAATTTGCAAATATCTTCTGAGAACTCTGCTTTCAATTACTTTCTATATGTACCTAGAATTTAGATTATTTGATCATATCACAGTTCTATGTTCAATTTTTTTATGATGCCACACTGTTTTCCATAGTGGTTGCTCCATTTTATAATACTAGCAACATGGCACAAGGCTTTGAATTCACATCCTCATCAACATAGCGAAGAGGCTGAAACACCCCAAACATTAATCTTCAAATGAATGGGTGAGGAAAAAATATGGTATAAACACACAATGGGCCCTGGCTGGTATAGCTCAGTGGACTGAGTGCAGGCTGGGAACCAAGAGGTCACCAGTTCAATTCCCAGTCAGGGCACATGCCTGGGTTGCAGGCCACATTCCCAGTGGGGGGCATGTGAGAGGCAACCACACATTGCATTGATGTTTCTCTCCCTCTCTTTCTCCTTCCTTTCCCTTCCCTCTAAAAATAAATAAATAAAATATTAAAAAAATAAAACAACAACAACAAAAACACACAATGGAGTATTATTTGGCCTTTCAAAGGAAGGCAGTCCTGTCATGAAATAGCATAACGAAACTTGAGGAAAATATGCAAGAAAATAAGCCAGTCACATAAAAAGTCCTTGTGTATTCCACGTATGTGTATGTTTTTACTGTATTGGGGAAGGCAGCATGTGGATAGAAAATAGGGACATGTGGTATAAGGCACACAGAGACAGCATACAAGATGGAAAAGTGTGGGAGATCTACTACAAAACAGCAGGAATACAGTTAATACTATTGACTAGTACACTAACATATGGTTATATAATAAATTTTATTATATGATTAAAAAATGTCCAAGTAGATTTTCGGCATATACTAATTAGGTTTGGGGGATAAAATCTAGAAAGAGAAAAAATGAAAATGTCATTAATTTCTAAGTGCCAATATTAATGTTCTGTGGCTATAAGTATAACCTACCTATATGTCCTTTGTTTCTACTTATTGACAACTACCACTTTGAATCTTTTCTGTAAAATATGAAAATACAGATAAAATACCCCTAAGTGAGGAAAAAATAAAATAAAATAAAATAAAAGGGAACTGATTTAAGAGAATATAATATTAAGAGATTTTTTTCTCTCACCTGTAATAAAATTCTCCAACGTTCGTATGTTCTTAAAAATGAAGTGATTTAATGAATTTTAACTTGTCATTAATATGTAAGATTTAACATTTGAAATCTTTTTAATGAGAATTACGAATAAAGACACTTCTTCTATGTCATGTTATTTTTCCCTTTTGATATTAAGAAATGTGAATAATTTCACAATACTTCTGGTTATTTCCTTAAAGATATCTGTGAAGTAAAACACTTTTGTTTTTCCAGAAATATGGCCTTTGGGAATTTTGATTATTTAAATTTTCTCGAGTCTTTGATTTCTCTCATCTCTTTCCTAGAAAACCCTTTTCCATAACAGTCAGTTCAGGAAAATAATCTTGTCATATTTTATTCTACTCAACTTATCTTGCATTTTGAAAGCCACTCTTGACACAATTTCCTCAAATAGAAATTGTTCGTATCACCTTTTCTAACCCTAGTATGTCCTACACAGATTTACACCATGGCATGCATAAAACAGTACTGCATCTGTTTTCTAGTCCTTCTCCCTCTGTTTCTCAGTAAGCTTCTTCAAAGTAGTACCTATACTTTTAATTGTTTTTCGCAACCCTCAAATATGTGAGCCATATTTGAGTCATTAAACAATATTTAAAGCTTGAGTCACAGCTCACACTGAAAGTAAATCATGCTGATCCCCATCTAGATTGGGTAAAATCTTCCATTTACATTAAATATTGTATCAGTATAGTTGACGAGAGTAAGACCACCACAAACTATGTTTCCCAGGACAAATGGGCACTGTTATACATGTAATAACTTCTCTCCAAAATTACACAATAAACTAGTACATACTATAAAACCTATAATTTAGAAAATATCTTTGTCAACCTTCTCCAAACAGCTATCCAAATTTTTATTTATATTCATAAATAATATACTTTTGGTAAACATATTCATAGTTAGGTTCTATATGAAGATTTATGTATTTGTATATACATATATATCTGTGTATAATTTTGCTATGAATATCCTTGTATCATACAGGGAGTGTGCACGTTTAAGTTTATAAATAATGAAAAACAATTTTACAAAATTGCTCCAAACACTTATACTAATAAAATATAAAACTGACTTACAAGGGGATTCCCTCAAAAAACAGAATTGTCTTCTTCAGAGTGGGCCCTTTGTACTACAAGCTTCCTCCACTTGGTGAGTGTTCCAGGGGCCCATCTGTATCAGCATGCTAGCTGGCCTTGTTGTGAGAGGCTGTGTTTCAGCTTCAGTGAATTTTTTGAAGATTCAGCATGTTTGACCATTTCATGATGAGTGATTTATGAGTGAGGGCACCTGCCCACACTGTGCTGAGTGTTCAGCAGTTTTTTACTAAAAAACAGCATGACACCCCCCACCCCCGCCACAGGCCCCATCCTCCCTATTCACTGGATCTTGCTCCAAAAGACTTTGTTTTGTTTCCCAAGATGAAAAAAGTCCTCAAAGGGAAACTTTTTGCAGAACTGGAAGAGGTGAAACCAAAAACATCAGAAGCACTAAAAAGCATCAAAATTGACAAGTTCAAAAACTGTATTTTGAGCAGTGGAAAAAATGTCTCAATGGGTGTACTGCATCAAATGGAGAGTACTTTGAAAGTGACTGAAGTTTAAACATGCAAGAATAAAACACATTTTTTTGGTATACTCAAGACAATTACACTATTTTTTTTATCTGAAGTATTTTTATCATTATTCTTGTTTATTCTATTACAGTGTCCCAATTTTCCCCCTTTGCCCTCCTCTACGCAGCACCACCCCTCTGCTCCCACAGTCAATCCCCACACCATTTCCCATGCCCATGGGTCATTCATACATGTTTTTTGACTAATCCTTTCCTCTTCTTCCCACTATCACCCCTCCCCTCTGGCAGCTGTCAGTCTGTCCCATTTTTCCATGTTTTTGGTTCTGTTTTGCCCATTAGTTTATTTTGTTGATTAGATTCCTCTTATAAGTGAGATTATATGGTATTTGTCTTTCACTGAGTAGCTCATTTCAATTAGCATAATTTTGGGGTCTTGTTGGGAACTGCTCTGCCTGGTTTCAGGAGCTGTAAACGCCCCATGGCTAAGGCTGATTGAGCGACCTTCAGACTGTGAGCCACTAAGGAGACAAAGCTTATCTTCCTGGCAGGAGCACTGCTTCTGCTTCATCCATCTCTGGCCCCCAATGCTTGGTCAGTTAGTCAATGATGGGTAAGGCCCCTCAGAGGACAACCTAAGCCAGACACGATCACTTGGGAGCCCCTCAAAAGAAGGACTTGGGGGGCTGCAGCAAAGAGAGGGTGATGAACCCTTGCTCCCCAGCTATTCTGACATAGCTGGAGTCTTCATTCTGTCTGCAAGAAGTCTCCTAGTCTTTCCACTGCCTTATTTCCCCTGCCTGACTTAAGCCTGAGACAATGCCTTAAGCCTGAGACAATGCTGGTGGTGGGTACCACCCTGTGCTTGAAAGGGCGAGTTCCCTAGGGCAATGAGGCCTAAGAAAGAATATGTAAAATCCTGTGAAACCTGCTTTGTTTAGAATGCTCTCAATCAAATGATAAGGGTCCAAGAGAAGTGAGTTTGTTCCTCAAAGTTTTATAGCACTTTAGCTATCTAACCCTGACTCAAAATAGGCCCTCAGAGTTCTTTGTTATCTATTATTTGACCCTTACTGCCTGACAATGATTAATGAGCTTTACCTGTATCCCTGTGTGTTGTGAACCCAATAAAAGCCCATTGAGGGAAAGCCTCTTGGTCTTTCTCCTTTGGGAGTCTGACCACCTTTCCTCCCTAAGCAGATCATGTCTTGGTAGCATTTTCATCCGTGGCAGCCCATGAGGTCTCCCTTCATATGATCCAAATATTTAACAAACCTAGCCAAGAAAAAATGCAATCATTTTAAGGCTGGCTGAGAAACTTCCCATCCCATTCAATGGGTCCAAATGTGTAGACTGGTAGTAAAGGAAGTATCAAACAGATCATTTCGGTCTCAGGCACAAGCTGCAGTCTCCAAAGCAACATCACACAATACAACACAACACAAGATATCACATACACATTGATCTCTATCTCATTCTGTATTTCCCAACTGTTTAAAAATGTGGATTTTAGGGTCATATGCAAAATTATTACTTTCACAGTCTCACATATGGATCCTTGGCAAGGAAATCTTGAGAAACTGGCAAAAAGAGCATTATTTTGGGACAAAAATGCTCCATGTTGAGAACTAGCCTCTTGATGCAGCTGTTGCAGCAGGTGTGTGCGGGCAGGTGAATGTTTGTAACAGGTGCAGATCTGAGCAACACAAGCTGCAAGGGCTGGGTGAACAGACTGCAGACCTATGTACAACAAACCTCAGCACTTGGCCAGAGCTGGTTCTGCAGATATCGGGGAAGGACAAGGCAGCATTCTGACATTAGCATCTTTAATGGAAGACAGGGATCACCTCAAAAGTGACTGAGTTTCATAGTATGGGGGTTTCAGGCATTGTGGAACCATTTTTACTTATTCCATTTTCTTTCTCAGGCCAGAAAGCAATCTTGCGCAATACCACAAAGGTGCTAAAGATGGTAAAGGCTACAAAACATTCTTACATCATGTTTTGGCCTTTAAATTATTATTGGAAGAAGTGCTTAAGCAACATTAGAACACCTCCTTCAAATTTTATTTCTCTTCATTGTACTTTTAATGTTTTTTCGATGTAAGAGTGTGTTATGTAACACATGCCACAAAGAAAACACATATATTGTACATGTAAGTTATGACACGTGGTTATAAAATGAACACATTTAAATTCACCAAACACTTAAGAAAAAACTTTACCAAGTAAAATATATTATGTGTGTGCACTGTAATAATATCATCTCTCTGAATTTTACATCATTTTATTGCCTTCTTTCAGTATTTCATAGTATAAGTGACTATGTACATATGATACAGGGTGCAGCCAAGAAGGGGGCCCCAAAGGGGGATTTGGAATGGGGCCCAAAACTCAGGTGTCCAGGAAATATTAAGATGTCCTCACCCCTTCCCCCCCACAGGTGTGAGTTGGGGGAAGGGACAAATGGAGCAGGGCCATTGAGAGCTGTTTTGCATAGCAACAGCTTTGCAGCTAACCTCTGGCATGGTCATTTAACATATCATTAGCCTTTACCTGGTTTCATGGATATGTTAAATAGCTGTGGCCATGCTTTGAGCCAGGGAGAAGGGAGTGACTTCCAGCCAAGATGTAACTGGGAGGCATCTCCCTCTGGTTACCGTGCCTGCATGAAAGCTTGGGGATTTAAACCCAGACACAGCAGCCATTAAAGGGGAGAAACAGGCGGACTTGGAAGAGTACAGATCCCCTTGGAGCTTTGCAAGGGGGAGACCATTGGTTCTTAGCAAGGGTGCCGATCCCCTTGCAGCTTTGCAAGAGGGGAGAACCACGTGGACTTGGAATAGCACAGATTCCCTTGCAGCTTTGCAAGGGGAGAACCACACAGTCCAAGCCGGAGTGCAGATCTCCTTGCAGATTTATAAGGAGCAGATCCACGAGGTTTGGCAAGACTCCAGACCCCCACATCTCTGGTGGAGGAAAGAAGAGGCTTTGCCTGGATGGCGACACAGCTGATGGTGCCAGCAGCCTAGGGACATGAATGTGTGCTGCTTTTCCTGACTTACAGTAGCCCAGATAAGGGCAGGGGGAGAAGGAAGAACTGTGTGCGTCAGTAGTTATCCTAAAGGACTTTGATAGTTTAATGGGGACATTGGGTCACTACTTTAAGTCTGTATAGCCTTAAATAAACCTTTCTTTTCCTTTTCACAGATCTCTGGCATTGAGAGATATCTTTCTGATCTGGTGGCGGACAGACGAGCCCAGTAGATGGTCCAAATGGTATTAGTATATCATCCTTCAGAGTCTGGGCCCCTGTGTGTGTGCGACTGTTCTGTAACAGTATTTGGCATCCCTGGGTGGGCCAAATATTGCACCCTCCCCGTTGGATCTCTGTTCTGTAACACATATATGTACATATATACATGTATAATTAATATATCAAGGATTGTCCTTGTGTTAGACCCTCATAAAATAGTATCACACTGAAAGTACCATTTTAGACTTGCTTTTTACTAAATTTTGTTTCTAAAATTAATCTATACATTTGTTATAAATATAATTCATTTTCAGTCTTTGTAATGTTTCATTTTTTATTTATTTGTGTGTTTTTTGTTAATGAATATTGTTTCCAGATTTTATGCTATTATGAATAATTTTGCTTATGAATATTTGTGCATATTTTTCTTCATGTCCACGTGTAAAACTCCATGTAGGTTTTATACTTAGGAGTGGAACTGCTTGATCTGAAGTGTGTATATGCTGAAATGTATAGGATAAAGCCAAATGATTTCCCAAAGTTTTTATAACAAATTACCATCCATAATATCACCAAATTATATTTTAAAACTGCTTCACTTTTGATACTATCATTAGATGCTAAATTGAGCATCACTGCTATCTTAACTTGAATTTTATCAATTACTAAGCTGTCATAACTTTTAAAAAGAGCCAAAGTGAAGTGAATGAATCGTAGAAATAGTAATTGATAAAATTTATAGCTCGCACACCAAAATAGACAGTTTGCAATCAAATCACTCGAACCAAAACATGGAGTGAGGCTCAGGGGTATACTATTACAAAGCAGCTTAAACAGTGAGAAAGCAGTGTTTTCACTGTAACTGGTTATGATGCTAAATTAGTGACTAAACTGATTTTGGAAGCTCAGAGAATCTCCAAGGCTAATCTCCATTTGCTTTTGACTTTAGCAAAGGAAACCCAGAACGGGGTGAAATGTTTACACTTACTTTTTTGTATTTTGCTTATTTTTATACTGGAGCTTATTAGATATTAATTTCAGTTATATAAATACTTTGATGTCATTATAGAATATGTTTATGAACTTTAAAAAGGCATAGTGTTGATAGGTGTATCTTCATTTAATTTTGCTTTTCCTACACAAAATGTTTTCATTTAATGCAGTCTAATTTTAAGTTTTTTCCAATGTTACAATATTTGCCTTTATTTATTTCACTTTTTAAAACCTTTTGTCACTAGTTCTTACTTCTGTAATTCATTGAGAACTCATTTTTGTAAATGATAGGGTAGATTGACCAGATTCAATTTTTTTCATATTTTTCTCAATTTAGGACCTTTATTAATATAAATTTTCTTCGTTCGGTGATCTTTAACATAAAACTTCTACCATATACCATTTCCCTCATCATGTGCTGTTTGGGGGCTCCTTGTTTTGGACCATTAGATTCAATTTTGGTTTTCTTTTCTTGTTTGTTGTTTTTGTTAATTCACAGAGCCCTAACCACTGTAATTTTGTGATAAATATTGATACCCAATGGTAACAGTAACCAAACCTATTTCTTCTAGTAAGGAACGATTTGAGGTTTTGGGGGGACATTGTGTCTTCTATGTAGCATCGAATTGTCAAGTTACTTGACAAATTATTTTGAAATTATAGTTGGGATGATATTAAATTAAAAATAATTTTTAGAAGTAACAGTTTAAATTTTATTTCTAAAGTAAACATGAATGTTTTTCCATTTCCCTAAAGTTTTGATAAGTCATATATGTATTTGATGCCACTGTAAATATTTTTTGTATTAATTAAAATTTCCTTTGCTGCTGGATCACAAAAATAAAATTGATTTTTTGTTTATTGCTATCTTATCAAAAAAATTATAAACTCTCTTATTAACCATAATAAAATACCTGTGAATTATTTTCTGTTTTCTATGTGGCAAATTGCATACTGCATAAATAATTACAGAGCTATAGACTGAATGTTTGTGTCCCCCTTAAATTCACACGTCGAGCCCTGGCTGATGTGGGTCAGTTGCTTGAGTGCCGGCCTGCACACCAAAGGGTCATAGGTTCGATTCCTTGTCAGGACCCATGCCTGGGTTGTGGGCCAGGTCCCCATTAAGGGGCACATGAGAAGCAACCACACATTGAAGTTTCTCTTTCTCCTTCTCTTTCTCCTTCCTTTCCCCTCTCTCTAAAAATAAATAAAAAAATAGAAGATGATAAAAGAAAAGCTTGCCTTCTTTCAAAAAATTCACGTGTTGAAGCACCAATCAAGTGTCACTTTATTTGAAGATGAAGCTATAAGAAAGTAATTAAGATTAAATGGGATCATAAAAGTTGAGCTCTGATCCATTTGGATCAGTGTTTTTAAAAGAAGATACACCAGAGGGCACTAAATCTACTCTCAATCTCTCTCTCTGTCTCACTGCCTCTAACTTGACCTCTACACGTGCACAGGCCAAGAAAAGATTATGTGAGGACAAAGCAAGAAAGTAATCATCTGCCAACCAGGAAGGAATTCCTCACCTGAAACCAGCGCTACCAGACCTTAACAAGGGGCTTCAAGCTCCAAAACTATGAGAGAATACATTTATGTTGTTTAAGCCACTCAATCTCTGGCATTTTATAATGACGGCCCTAAAAGACTAATGCACTTAGGTTTATTTATCCCTATTACCCATTTAATCACTCTCTGTCCTGTCTTTGATCAGGACCAACAGTACAATAATAAACAAAAGCTCACAGCTGGCCATCATTTTCTTGTCAAAAATTGCTCTTAGAATGTCCCCATCATTCTACAGAGCAGAACCTTGGGGATAAAAATATCTAGCTTATTAATGCTGCAACAGGCCTCTCTCTATTTTCATTAAGTCAACCTTGTACACTGCATTTTAATCTTTATATTTTGACCAATATTATTATTTTTATTTGCCTTATCTGATCATATTAAAGAGAGATATACCGGATTATTTTAATATCATAATAGATTTGTCATATTCTGTTATCTTATCAACTATTTCTCATAAATTTTGAGATTATTTTATTAGATGCATTCAAGTTTCATTTTTTCAGTTTTCAAATGTTTTTTCTTCAAAGTTCATTTTAAAAAGTTTTTCAAATATTTTGTAATGTCTTGGTTAAGAACTGTAATGACAAGTACAATTTAAAAATAACAGGCTTAATTCTCCCTGTTGAAAATAGACCATTTCCCTCTTCAATTTCTCAGGGCATTACTTTAGAAACTTTTAATTCTAAGTACTCTCTCGTCTGTTTTAAATCTCTATAATCTCTATACATATCTTTGAGGACCACACAGAGCCCTTCAGTCATCAGCATGACCCAGGAATTCTTTCTCAAAGACCTGGGAGACATCTCTATGAAATATAAGCATCAAGGAAAAGAGAAACCCTTATTCTAATTTTCTGAGGGAAGGTCAGAGCATAATTTCCATGAGTATCTTGCTCCAAATTGCAAAGCTACTCCCTGTAATAAATACCTGTTATCTGTTTTTCCTCCGGATAAATACTGTGAGCTAACAGAAACTGCTAACCAATGATCAGGTAAAGTGTGGCACAAGGTGTTGTCAGGCCCTCTCACTCGGGTCCTAGTTGTTTTTCATCTTGGGAGCATACGTGTAACGTGTTACGGCTATATAAAAGGGTGAAATTTCTTTGGGTCTGTACAGTCTCTTTAGAGAACTGACTATGACGGGCATTACATTTCAATTTAATGCTTACTCAGTAACAAAATGTATTTTCTTTCTCTACCACTTTTGTGGAGAGGACTTCTAGGTTAGGGCAATATTTTGTTTTCAGTTATATTTTCCTAACAGTTTAAACCTGTAATGTTGTATAGAGACCCATTTTATGTATATACTCTTATTATCTCAAGCACTTTTTTTTTGTATGTTTGTTTTTGTTTTCCCTATTTTTATAGCTGTGCCAGCTTCTTTCAGATCAGCGATTTCCAACCTGAGTGCTGTGGCAGGCTCAGCGGTGTGCGACAGGAATTTTCCAAACGTGCAATCCCTATTTAGTCACGGCACTGACTGCTTTTTCCTCAGAATGTCAAATAAAAAAAGGACACCAGCCAACATAAAAAAGCCATCCGGTGTGCATGAATCAAAGTATGCCTATTTGTGTAGTCAAATCGACAAAAAATGTATTTTTGGTATGTCACGGAATTTTAGTAATTAGTTTGTGTGTGCCGTCAGATGAAGAAGGATGGAAAGCACTGTTGTAGATTGTTAGCTTACTGCTATGACTTTTTCCACTCTTCAGTTTTCAGCCTTACTCGTGGAGTCTCTATGTACAGCTGGATTTTTAATCTCATCTGAAAATCCTTATTTAAGTTTAATCAGTTCATATTTGTTTTTATTGCTGAGATTTATTTTTTTCCCTATCATCTAAGTTTGTTCTTTTACATATATCATTTACCAGGCTTATTTTTATTCTTTTCTCTTTTTTGATGGAAACTTTATTTTCTCTTTTTCCTACTGCTCCCAAATTTCCTTCTTTATTTTTCTAGTTTCTTCTTTTAATGGTTACCCTTGAAATTTTGTTATTTTGACTTTAGAGTAGAATGGTAATTAAATTACTATTTTCCTTACAAATACAAATACCTTAAAAAAACTTTAATCCCGATCTATCTCTTGCTGATTTATGTGCTAAAATTGTCCTGCATTTTAGTCTGAAATTTTCTGTTTCTTCAAATTATGCATTATTGTTAATTATACACTAGTATCATCATCATTTTTATAAGAATCATGTTTATATTATTTTTTCCCATTTTTACTGAGGTTTATGCCCACCATTCCTCCTTGTGTTTCAGGTCTTTCTTATGAGATATTTCCCCTTAGTCCAAAGTTGAAATTCTCTTGTTCTCAAAAACTTCACATATGGTTGAAAACAGAAGTGACAAATTAAAAAAATAAGACCAAAATGTTATAATATTCAGCCAAACTAATCTGAATGAAGCAGGAGTAGCTGTGAGAGCTCTGTGTGGGTAGAGATCCTTATTATCGATCCTGGTCACTGGGAGCCCCAACTGTCTAGAGCGGGCCTAGACGCACTGTGTGCTCAATAATAGTTCACGGATGCCATGTGGGCTCACACAGAATGGGGAAACTTGAAACATACACTTTCAGGGTACGAAACAAGTGATCAGAAGGGAACACAGGTGCTACCATTGAAACAGTAAAGCTAGGCAAGGACAGTAAAATTCGAAAGTTGGGAAAAGAAATGTCTGGAAAAAAATTAAACAAAGTTCTTGGTCCTCTCTAGAACTTGTGAACATTTCCTCTCCAAACACAAATAATGGCTTCAGTGCTAAAATCAAGGGTGGTTCTGGAATTGAAACCAATGTGGGGATATAAAAGACTTTTTTATTCAAACACATTTAATAAGTTGAAGCTATTTCAGAGCAACGGGCTCTGACAGCAGCCAATGACAGGAAGAGCTAAAATGCCTCAAGGACTTGTTTGGTATGAGACTGGCACTATGCAGCAGGCAAGTTTATTTGAAGAACAGTTTGCTGCAGATGTGTGGTATACTGCTCACAGAAGAGAAAGGACATTTTCACAAGATGGAATCATAATCAGTTCAGAACTTGCTGTCAAAGAAAGCTGAAGGAGAGTGGGGATTATGTGGTTTTAAATACATTGGAAAAGGAAGAAAATAGCTCCAAGACATAATGATTTAGGGCAATCAGAATAAATTTCTAAGTATTGGAAGTAGACAAGGATATCTAAAATAACTAATTTCTGAGTGTGATGGTAGACAGCACCTTCTCTTCTCTTCACATCACAATCACTTAGCTGGTGGAAGATTACTCTTAATTTAGTTTAAGATGTGAAAGAATTATATTCATTGTGATGATTGATCTTTTTGTCAATATAGCTGGACTGCAGAGACTACATAATGTGGTCAAACATTATTCAGGATATTTTTATTAGGCTGTTTTTAGATGAGATTAATAGCAAATGAGTGAAATGAACTTTTTTAAGACTCAGTTTGGTGGCAATCAGGAGATAAAACCTTGCAAGACTGGTGCAAGCTTCTCTGAGAAGTTGTATGTGCTCTGAATTGCTGTCCACTATGTGGTGCTGTTTCCCCTACAGCCAGGATTCACAGACACAGAAATAAGAGAGTGGAAGTGGGAGTCAAATGACTTGCTATTACCCCAAGTACCCATTAGGAAATGTTTGCTTCTTTCTTTGCAATCTTGTATTCTGCATGCCTAGAGGTCTTATTTCCAGAGGAAGGAATGTTTCCACAAGGAGACACAACAATGATTCCACTAAACAATAAGTTAAAACTGCCACCTGATCATTTTAGACTTTTACTGACTCTGAATCAAGAGGCAAAAAGAGAGTTACTGTGTCAGCTGGGGTGAATGATCCTGCCTACGAAGGGGTAATCGGACAACTATCTACAACAGGGATAAGGAAGAGTATACGTGGTTTGTAGGCAGTCTTGTAAGATATCTCTTAGTATCAACGTACCCCATGATTAAGATCAATGGAAAAGTACCCTGGCTGGTGTGGCTCAGTGGATTGAGCATCTGCCTTTGAAGCAAAGGGTTGTTGGTTTGATTTTCAGTCTAGAGCGCATGCCTGGGTTGCGAGTCAGGTCCCCAGTAGGGCATGTGTGACTTGCCAGCCTTCACAACAGCATCAGTCAATTTCTTAAAAGAAACTGTGCACACACACGTATATATATGCACATGTATATATACATATATACACATGTGCATGTACACATATACACACATATATTTTAACACGTTGAGACATGTGCATGCACACATGTGTGTGCGCACACACACCTTATTGGTTCTGTTTCTTTGGAGAACATTGATTGAGTCATACATCCATTTTGGCAGAACACGATCCAGTTTGCTTCCACTGAGTGAATCATGAATCTCACTCTAGTACACACTATTTTATGACTTGTAGTTTTTTTCTTTCACAAACAAATCTTATGAATGATTGAGGAACATTTATAATAAATCAGCAGGACTTACAGTTGAATGAAGAAGCTGAGTTTAGAGAAAGAGAAAGACAGAAAGAGAGAGAAATAAAGAAACACAAAGACAGAGACAGAGAGAAAGCATACAAACATGAGAATGTGAAATGAATAGCTTAGATTAGAATAGCTTAGAGCTTGGATTAGAGTATACATTCAATGAAATTAGCCCCTTTTGTCAAAACTATTATTATGTGCAATTATTATCAAATACAGAATCTTTCCAGAAGGAGAAATTACACACCCTGTAACTATGTTGATTAAAAAATGCTCAACTGTAAGAGAGGTGAATTAAAGTTGCACATCACAGCAAACGTAAAAAAAGTTCCTTTTAAAACTGATTTATAACTCCAGTAATGACTACCCCATACACAGAAACAGACTAAAACTTAAACTCTTTTTGTTTTCAAAACAAAAGGATGCTATGAGCATGCATGGCAATTTGTAAATCAAAATCTCAATGCTATAATCTAATTTAAAATTTATTTTATTTCATGTGTTCAATGTTAGTGACTCTAAAATATAATTGATGACCAATTATACATTATTACATTTTCTTATAATTCCTATAATTAAGCTTTTTCCTTTAATCTTTTGGCCTATCTAAATTAAAGTATGTAAACATTAAGGGCTTCAGTAGTCCATCAGTTACTGCGTATAGCTCGAAGCCAAGCAATAGTAGATAATAAAATAGCTATCTTCAGCAGGCCTTAATTTAGCACAAAACAAACATAAAGCATATAGAAAATTATATTTAAATTTCAGATGTCATTTCTACTTTATTAGAAATTACTTTTAAAATAAATGGATTAAACACCAACTGAATGTCGAAGACTAATAGAACATATTTTTAAAAAAACATGATCCAAATATATGCTGTCTTCAAGACACATACTCTACACTAAAGGCACAAATAGGTTGAAAGTGAAAGGCTGAGAATATATATCTTTGGTTCAAAAAGTGAACCAAAGAGAATAGCCATACTTCTATCAGATGAAATGGGCTGAAAGACAAAATAAAATACTAGAGACCTAAATAAGACCTTTATTTAATGACAAGAGTGTCAATATATCAGAAAGATATAAATATAGGTATACTTAAAAATAGAGCTCCAAAATACATAAAACAAAAACTGACAGAATTGAAGGAAGATATAGGCAATATAGAAATGATCATTGAGGCTTCAATAATTCACTTTCTTTTTTTTAAGGTTGTATTTCTTTATTTTTACACAGAGGGGAAGGGAAGGAGAAAGAAAGGGAGAGAAACATCAACATGTGGCTGCACTCATGTACCCCTTATCGGGAACCTGGCCTGCACCTCAGGCATGTGCCTTGACTGGGAGTCAAACCTGCAACTCTTTGGTCAGCAGGCCAGCACTCAATACACTGAACCACACCAGCCAGGGTTAATAATTCACTTTCAATAGTAGGTAGAACAACTAGGCAGAAGTAAACATGGGGATAGGAGTTTTAAACAATACTACAAATTAACTAGATCTAAGATATCTACAGAAGACTCTACTCAACAATGACAGCATTATATAAAGTATGTATATACATATACACAAAATGAACAACTGTATGCCAACAAACTACAAAAAGATAATTTATTTTTTTTACTTTCTAGGAGAATATAAACTGCTATAATGGATAAAAAAGAAATAGATGATATAAAGAGTTCTATAGCAAGCACAAAAATTAAATTAGTAATTTTAAAACTTCCAACGGAGAAAAAAACCAAACCTAGATAGCTTCGTTCATAAAAAATACCAACATTTAAAATAAAACTCCTATAATTTGTATAAAGTATTCTAAAAATAAATATGGAATGAGAACTTTCCAGTTCATTCTGTGAGGCCAGTACTATCTTGATGCTAAATCAACATGCAAATATCACATGAAAAACAAAGAAAACAAAACAAAACAAAAAGCTACAGACCAATATCCTTAGTAAATATAGAAATAAAAAGCTTCAACAAAATACTAGCAAAGCAAATACAACAACATATAAAAAAGATTATGCAGCATAACCAAATGGGACTTATCCCAGTAACGCAAACTGGCAAAACATGCTAAAATTAATCATGTAATAAAGTACCATACTAAAAGAACACATGAAACACGACAAGGAATTCTCATACACTGTTGTTGGGAATGTGATTTGGTGCAGCCACTGCTGAAAACTATAGAGATTCTTCAAAAAAGGAAAGGTAGGACTACCATATAAGGCAGCTATCCCACTTACAGGTACTGACCAGAAAGCTACAAAAACTGATTTAAAAAGACATATGCACCTCTACGTTAACTGCAGTATTACTTACCATATTCAATATGTGGAAACAATCTTAAGTGTCCATGGGAAGATGAATGGATACAGCATACAGAGTACATCTGTACAATGGAATACTACTCAGGCTTAAAAGAAGGAAATTTTGCCATTTGCAACAACATGGATGGACCTCGAAGGAATTATGCCAAGCAACATAAGTCAGACAAAGACAAACATCATATAACTTCACGTACAGGATAAAAAAATGAACAAACAAAACAAAGCAAAAACTCACAGATGCAGATAACATTCTGGTGGTTACCAGTGAAGAAGGGTGTCGTGGGATGGGCAAAATAAGTGAAGGAGTTCAGTTGTATGGGGATAAATGATAACTAGATGTGGTTCTGATCACTTGGTAGTGTACACAAATTTATAATGTTGTACACCTTAAGCTTTATATGTTATATACCACTTTTACCCCAACAAAAATATTAGATAACAAATTTTAAATGAAAAATAATAAACCCATTGTTCTTTCTCTCTCGTACACACACACACATACACACAAACTGCGTCATTATCTCAGTGAGGATACTGTCTCAGAGAATTTGATAAGATCTAACACCCTTTTTTGATAAAAATACTCAACAATTTACGAATAGAAGGGAACTGCCGTAGCTCGATAAAAGTACTGTATGAAAAGCCACCACAAAAACATTGTATATTGGATAAAGACAGAATTTGTTCCCCTTAAGATCAGAATCAAGGTAAGAATCCAGTGTCAGCTCTGGCCACTTCTAATCAATGATGTATTTTCAAGTTCTAACCAGGACAAATAAACAAGAAAGATAAATAAAAGGCATTCAGATAAAAAAAGAGGAAGCAAAACTATCTATTTATACATGGCATAATGTTATATACAGAAGTCCTAAAAAATTCAGAAAAATACTGGGAGTAATAAACAAGTTTAGCAAGGTTGAGTGATACAATATGCACACACACAAATTAATTGCATTTCCATATATATACAAAGAATAATAGAAAATGATATTTCAAATATTCCATTCCAGTAACATCCAATTCATTTAAAAAATAAAATTTGAAGAAAAATGCAAGCTTTTATACTTATAACTATAAAAATATTGCTGGAAGAAACTAAGAAAGCTCAAAATAAATGCAAATACATACATGTCTCTTTGCATTCATAAATGTATTTTTAATTTAATCTAACAATCAAAACTGTTTAAGGATAAGAAATTACTTGAGCTACTTATTTTGTTTTACTGTTGCTCAATTACAGTTGTCCTCATTGCCCCCCCATTACTCTTCCCTGCCCTAC
>PVKM010019563.1:0-24119 GCA_004027735.1 Carollia perspicillata
ACATTCTGTCCCCCCCATCTCTCCTTCCTGTCCCCTTCCGTCCTCAGGGAACTCGCCTCCCTCAGTCTGACCCGGTGCTGCCTCCTGGGGTGCAGGAAGAGAAACCAGCCTCTGCTCCCTCACCTCCTTTTTCCTTCTCTTCTTTCGTATCCTCGTTGAAAGGAGACATCTCTTGGTCCCTTTTGTCTCAAATACATCATTCTCCAAACATAAGAAGATACACTAGAGACAGGGCTGGGTGGGTGGGCACATGGGGGAGGGGTCAGAGGTACAAAGGCCCAGTTATGAAGTGGTAAGTCCCCAGGGCGTGGGGTACAGCGTGGCCACTGGAGTTAGCCATGAGGCATCGCACAGCTGAAGCAGGTAAGACAGCAGACCTTAAAAGTCCTCATCACAAGAAAAAAATGTAACTATAACTGAGGGTGGACGTTAACTGGACTTACTGTGGTGACCGTTTCACTGTCTACACACTCTGGGGTCGTTATGTTGTCCACCTGAAACTAATATAATGTTGTACGTCCGTTATACCTCCAAAATGTTAATAATTTTTTTAAAAGATGCCCTTTTCCCCCGGGTGGGAGAAATGCTCCAGAAATAGAAGTAAAATCTGTGCATTTCCCCTAGTTTCCTTCACTTTGCCTTTCTCTGCTGTGATCCTCGCTCGGTACAGCTGGGTGCTCTTATATGTCCCCATTACAGAAATAACGATCAGCACTGCTATTTCTAACCTCTCTGTATGAAAGAGGGGGTGGCTGCACATGAACTTATCAGTTACCTTGGCTCCACGCTGCAGTTTGGAGAGTGGGAACCCTGCCTGCCTGCCGGAGGAACAAAGGACCAGGATAGCACCTGGTGGGAAGGCAGCCTCACCTGGGGCCTCCCAGGGCTCAGCTCCGTGCCCTTTGCTGAGCCCCAGCGCACAGGGTTGCCTTATTTTAACACGGCAGCGGGACGGCATATGATTTAAAAGAAGGCTTCTCCCTCGCTGTCTCACGCACAGTGGTGAATGAAATGTCAGCATGTTCAGCATGTCTGCTCCGCATGTTGTATTTAAAGGCTGCCTGCCTTAGCAAACTGGGGGGGAGAAGCACGCCAGCCGCCAAGACCCTCCATCCCTCTTTCCCACAGCCTGCCCGGGTGCGGTCATCATTTCCTCCTGTAGTTTCATGAGACTTTTGACTCATAAACAACTTTAGTCACAGACCCCAGTGACATTCATAAGGAGCGATCTTGGAGTCAGGGTGCCATGGCAACCGCCAGGCCTTCCCTAGGCTTAGGCCCTATCTCCCAGGCTCACAGCACCACCCCTGCTGGCTCGGGAGGGTGTTTTCCCTCTCCTGGCCCAGCAGGTCTGCAAAGTTCAATAACCACCCAGCCCCAGTGACAACAAAGGCTGCGGAATTTTGGAGGGGGTGAGGAGATCTGCTCCTTTGATGCCTGCTTTCTGTTCAGCGGGAACGTTTGCTGTGTGATGAAAAGGTGGATCAGATGCAGCAGCGAATGAAAGGGAGCCGTCGGGGGCTCTTTCCTGCTCGTCCGCCACCCCCTCCCTCTGCGGGAAGAGACAGTTTTGCATAGTGTGATCACAATTTAAGGACTTTCTTTGTGGTGCCCACACTGAGGAAAAGACGATTTCTTTTGCAACCTGGCCGCAGCCAGCTCAGGGAGGCCAGCCTTGCGTCCTGTCAGAGGCCTTTGCCCTTCTGTGTTCACAGAGGAGGGGGCAGAAGTGCCCGGAGTCAGATGACTTTGGGGATTAAGGGGCACTCTGCTGCTTTTACTTCTGGGTCACTGAGTTCCACCGTGGTTGTTAGCATTTGAATGCGGTGCAGGCAGCCCACCAAGGGGGACCGGTGGGGCTGGGTTCTGAACAGTTAGTTAACTGTGGGGAGCTCTGAGACCCAGATCCTCATCAAAAGCTCTGAGGAGGAGTACACTGTGACTGACAAACCATAACCGAGCAGAGAAAAGGCTCTGTTTGTGGTTGGAGCCCTTCTCACAGGGCCTCTTCCTCGGTCACCTGGCAAGCTGGCAGGTGGACTGGGGTTGTGTTGCGAAGTCCTGTCTCCCAGAATGAGCTGACCTGCAGGGAATGTGCTGCTCCCCCGCCCCGCCCCCAGCCACCCGCTGCTCAAGGCTCGCACCAGCAGCCATTTATAAATCAGCATGGCTCTTGGCCCCTCTGTGCAGGGGAGGCCCCGATGTCCCCCAGGTCCACCAGGCTGTGCTTGACATAGACTGAGGTGATGTCAAGAGCTGGCCAAGTGTTCCTCTCCAAGGGCTTCGGGCAGGACAGAGATTCCTCAACTAGAAGCAAAGCCTTCAGGCTCACAGAGATGAAGTGTAAGAATGAAAATGTCTGAAAAGGATGGGCATAAATGAATGTCAAAATGTAAATGTAATAAAAGGGTTTTTTTGTGTGTGGGATGGGGGAGTAATGACGGAGAAGCTACCCATCATCAGCAAGAGAAAAAAATAGGGTAGAAAAGAGAAACTTACAGTCTCTTCATACCTTTAATTTAGTTTTTGCTATAGACAGAGACCTCATAACCCCTGTTAACTATGGATATACAACACTTTTGTGTACAGAGGGAATAATATTAAAAACGTACCAAGTAACATCACTCTGCTGTACCCATTCCATCTATTGACCCCTTCTGTTTTCTACAATCTGTGCAAAATGACCCTTGGAAAAACCCAGGTTTGCTTCATGACTTCAGGAGGAGTCAGAATACAGGGTGGGAAGTTGAACCTGCTGTCGACTGAGTGCTGAGAGTGTCTGCCATCACCCCTGCTGCCGCAGGGTCATGGAGAAAAATCATGTGCTTAAGGGACTCACATTGTCAAAGACAGATAGCACCAATATCGTAAACGATTATTGTAATAAGCATTCTGTGCAAGGAAGCTCTACTTTTACTTGGAAGTGAAGGAAGAACTAATAGCAACTGAAATTTCAATGCAAACACAGAGGCATATTTTTCTTTCACTTCCAAGGCTACTCTCAGCCATCTGATACGGGAGGCAGACATACTGCCCTACTGAGCTTGTTTCAGCCACACAGAAGAAAACGTAGGCCCGGGGTAGAGACTCGGCTGGAAGGCCCACCTGACGTGGGATGGTTCTCTATTCAATTGGAAGAAGAATACCAGAGGGAGAGTGAGCAGACCTTCCTGAAAGCCACGCCCACCTTCCCCAGTGAGAGGAGCCCTAGTCTTAGCCACCTTTGGTTGGAAGGAAGCTCCACTCCCTACTCCGTGTCATGGGCTTCTCTCAGAAACTGGTTTCAGCCCCTTTCTGTATTAGGAAAAATATTTTCTTTCATTTTAGCAAATATGAACTGAGTAGCTTCCATGTGCAGGTCACTGTGCTCCGCATTGCAGGAGTTCTTAGGACGACGGAAATTCTCTCATCTCCAAAATTGGAGCAATCGGGGAAAGCAATGTATAAATACAAGTGCTATGCATAGGGCAGGATTTGAGGGCTGCAGAAGAGCTGTGAGAAGGCTGTAGGTCTCCAGGATGGTGGGTGTGTTTGTTCAGGGGACATGGTTTTGGTCCATATTGTGAGGGGTTTGCCTGGCAGAGATTAAAAGAAAGGGCAGAAGGACTTTTAGAGGCAGATTCTTAAAAGTGATACTAGGGACACTGAGTGATCCTGCCTGAGGAGAGTTTGAGTCGTGTCAAAGCAACCTGAGAAAGATCAGGGTCAGATGGTCAGTCGGTGGGGCCCATGGGAGACGGCCCCTCCTCCACTTTACAGGCATGGCCTGTGGGACCTCATCCCAGCTGACGGGGCAGATGGTGCAGATACCCCTCACTGCCTGATTAAAAGCTGGGGCTCCATGGGGTAGGAGGGGCATTTAGTGCTTCTTAATGGTGGGGTAGGGGAGAGAAACACCAGTTCGGTGCTTTAGGGAGATCATTGTGGCAGATAAGGATGGATCACAGGTAAGTAAGAGGGAGTTACTGTAACCAACAGTAAGAAGAGTCTCTGGGGATAGCACTATACATACCAGCCCCCTCGCTGTGTGAACTTAACCTCAGCTGAGGGACATGGTGGATTTCCTTCTGGACTCCAGCATCACTGTCCACATGAAAAGCAAGTAGGACCTCTGCATGGCTGACGGCACTGTTGTGGAAATACCATGTGATTTTTCTTGGTCTCCACCTCCCCAACCCAGACGTACATCATTCCATGCCTAATAGAAATGTTGGTTCAGACATCCCCAACATAAATCCAGTGTAAACACCAACAAGAGCTCTCAGATAACCCTTTTGCTACCTTTGTTGTAGCCCTAGGCCCTGGAGGACAAGAGCCCTCTCTCCTCGCAGTCCCTTGGAAGAAGCTCTGTGCCCAGGGCCAGGAAAGACCTGCGAGTCATGTCCTCCTTCAGGGACTCCAGCTCCCATTTTTGCTTCTGTGTTTTATACCAGTCTTTTAAATCCTGGCATGTGCTGCTGGAGTTAACACAAAGGAATCCTGGGAGTCTCGATCTGCCAAGCCTTGGTTTTTGAGGCCGAATACTGTGATGGCAGTGAACACCACTGGTGGTATTACTGCAAAAAATGTGTTTAGTACTAACGTGCAGGCGGCCCTGTGCAGGCGATCACCCACACCTAGTAGTGGCATCCGCTGCTGATCCCGGAACACAGGACATGCCGTCAGTCAACACTGGAATGCAGATGGCAGTGACCCACACTGTACAGAAGCAGCAGGGTTTAGGGGTTCTGGTCTGTGGTGGTGCTGCCTCCTGACTGGAGGCAAGACCCCAGAGACTCCCCGATGGCGGAAAGCGTGTGTGGCTAGTTTATTCTCTAGCAGCTAATTATGTACACTAAGGAGTTACCTGCTTTTAGAGAGAGAGAAAGAGGTGACATTTAAAGTAGATTAAGGAGATTGTCTGTTATTGCTTTAATAGTTCCCTGGCAACATTTGCTTTTGTTTTTGCAACCAGCAGAAGATCAGAAAATGATTAGAGTTTCTCCTACAGATGAAATTCAGATTTTGCATTTGTGCTGTTTTATGAGCTGAAGCTATTTTAAGAGCCAATTTATGGCTTTCTCTACTAAAATTAGATTAAAAAATAAGGGTGTACAGCAATTGGAGGATGCCATCAGCAGCTTGCCCTAAGGCAATAGACTGTGTTCACCATTTTCTTCAAAAAATTAGTCTTAATTTGATATCATTTAGAGGAGAGCTGTGTCCCATTTCATTCCACAAAAGCGGAACCATCTTCTGCAGAGGTTAGAGCAAGAATTTACTTGGGCATTTGCCTAGGGCATTCCCCTCAGGGTTAGACAGTTTCTTGAAGTTCTGAACTTTTGGCTTTCTAATCTCAAATCTGTTCACCCGTATATCCAAGGCTATGCAAAGTTCAGTTCAAAATGTACCTCTTCCTCTCAGCCAGGTTGCAGATAGCTAATCACAACTTTCAGCCGGGAAGAAGCCATTCTTCCTAGGAAGAATAATAGCACCCATCTTCTTATCGCTCACAGCAAGGCATTATGGTGATTGGCTCACCAGGGATTGCTTTTGTCTTCAGAAGTAATGCTCTGTCGTCCCTGTGCCTGAACTGCAGGAACCCACGGGCATTGATCTGCCTCTGCTGGACCCAGCGAGCACCATCACCACCATGACCGGACCCAGCGCTTTCAGCATCCCTCCCCCGATCCGGCAGAAGCTCTGTAGCAGCCTGGACGCCCCGCAGACCAGGGGACACGACTGGAGGATGCTGGCCCATAAGCTTAACCTGGACAGGTGAGCATGGCCAGGCTCCAGGGACTGTTTCCAGTAGACATATAGGGGTCCAGGCTGATAATGGTTAGACATACGGTAGCATTTTTTTTCATCAATACATCTATTTACTTTCTACCAACATGTATTAAACTTCTTTGTATTTGGCACTGTGTTTTTGCGAACATGTTGTTGAGAGACATTCTGGGCTCGTCTGGCATTTACAAGTAGTATCGAGTTTTGTGATCCACTCTGTAAAGCTGATGGGCTAAATCCCACTCCTGTAGCATATCCACTCACTGCAGTAATTATCGTTCCCCATCCCCTGGTGAGCAGGACGTAGAGCTGCATGAGTCACTAATATGCAAAACACAGCACTGACATTCAATTATAAAGAGACCTCAGAAACCTCTTCTTTGTAAAATGTCGCCATCACTACCAAGCCAAAGACATGGCATGACCTGTCAAAGATGATCAGATTCTGAGCCAGAAAGAAAACATAAGTCTCTTGATTTCCTGCTTAAGATATGACCCACACACATCTTGTCTCTTCAATTACCTTACTCAGAGTTGAGGTTAACAAAGTTAAACATTACATCTCCTGTCTGGGTCTGATCTAATGAAGCCTGGGCAGGTTTTTTAGGAAGGTTCCCTGTAAACCACAGTTTCTCTCTCAGATGGGACACAGTTCTGTAACAAGCAAGTGGAGAGACAGAAGGGATTAGTAAAAAGTAAAGAGAAAATGGGTCGGTAAATCACACCACTCAGCCCACTTGCCCATTCCTAATTACAGGTACTTGAATTACTTTGCCACCAAATCGAGCCCGACTGGTGTAATCCTGGATCTTTGGGAAGCACAGAACTTCCCGGATGGAAACCTGAGCATGCTGGCGGCTGTCTTGGAGGAAATGGGCAGACATGAAACGGTAGTGTCTTTATCAGCAGAAGGACAGTACTGACCCGCGCTGGGACACACAGGGGAGGACAAGAATGCACAGGGAGTCTGTGGCCGTCCAGGGGATCACCGCTGAGGAGGAAATCCAGACGAGGCCAAGGAGCTTCACGGGCAAGACAGCAGCGGGAGAGAGAAGGAAAACAGATTCAACTACCAACACCCACGCCCACTCTACTGGGACATCACCACAGGAGTTAAGAACAATCGTGCACATTCGTACCTTGAATTTAGAAACCAACCTAATTTTCCTCTTTGTTGGGCTGTATGCTGTGTGGTACAGGATCTTACAGTTTCCTAGGAAACGCTTTTTATTGCTATCCAGATATATGGATAAACTTTCTTAACAAACCCAATTTCTACAAACGTTGTTTACATCAAATTGGACAGGGATGCAGACACTGTCCATGGCTCATTCTATTTTTGTTTAAATCATTTGAAGTTGAAGCTGTGGACGGTTTGTTGTGTCTGTTTCAGATTAGTAATTTACAGAGAAATCACAGACTTTTGCTACAAATCATGTGCTTCGAGTGTCTCAGATAATTCTCCCCTCAGTGTTCTGTTTCTGGAACTTGTAAAACCAGTGTTACTGTGTGTATCAGGGAAGTGGAGCTCTAAGTGTAATGGGGAAATAGCTAAGCCTCCTTGTTCCTGGAGGACGCCGGTCGCGGGCCCTCGGGGATAATGCTGTGGCATTGCCGAAAGGACGGCGAGTCATGTTCAACCACACAAACGAGCATTTCTTCATAAAAGGTGTGTGTGTGTGATATGCGATTTGAATTGCTTTTTTAAAAGGTATCATTATCATTATTATTATCGATGAGTATTTACAAGTATTCTAGTAAAATAATTTTATTTTAACTTCTCTTTTTGTTAGCAGTACTGTTAGAATTTAGGTATTGACTAGACCTGCCTCACCGTTTCCCATAACGAGGTGGGCATGGTCACCAGTTAGTTTAATTAAACAGGCGTTGCTTCCTTGGCTTTTCATCTTTCCCCATCATTCTGCCCCGGAGGTAGTCAGTGCTCACTGACTTGTGAGTCTGTTCTTACAATTTGATCAGGCAGGGCCTTTCTACTCCGAGTCTTATCTCGTGAAGCGCTCTCTATTCAAGTTCGCTTAATACAGGGGTCACATGGCCCCACACTGACCCCCTCAGTACTCTGTCTCCCTTGGAGGCAGTGTGGTTGGAGGAACAGCCTCTAAACTGGAAATCAGGAAACCAGTTCTCATTTTGGGTTTGCCATTGTTTAGCTGTGCTACCTTGGGAAAGTCATCTGACCTCACTAGACCTCAGTTTCCTCACCTGTAAACACAGGGGTGGGTTAGATGATCTCAAGGTTCTACAGTGCTGGACCACCACTCCAGCCTCACTCACAAGTGAGAAGACCACAGTGGCTCCAAGCTGGACCCTTTCAAGATCCGTAAAAGCTAGACTCTTGTCCAGGTTACATTATGCCTTTCAAATACTTCCAACTTGGAAGGCAGTTATTCCAACCTGTAACATATTTGTTCTGCTTTCAAGTCTTGTCTCTGCGTCATTGAATGATGCTGTTCACGGAGAGATAGCATCCCTTTATTATCACTTTCTTTCCTCTCTTGGGACCACTTGCCTTCCTGGTTAGTAGCAAATTATGTTTTATTACTGTCATGATCAAAATTTTTTTAATTAAAAGTTTTTTAACTGAAAAATAGCTCATCAGGAGACTACTTTGTGTAAACCATGGTATTTCCTTAGGACCATCTGTGTTTTAACACAGGGACTCAATTCATTCCACAGGTGGGGAACAAAGTCAACAGCCCAGTAGCCAAATCAAGATGGAAAAACAAGGACCCATGTGTATGAATAAGAACCTTGAAAATGTGGGCGTGGCTTCTTCTGGGCTAGGGGCATCCAGCTTGCTGGATGGATTTGAATTAGAAATAATTTCACAAGAGTTTCTTCCTCCTTTCCACATATATATTTCCTGTCCTATTTTGGTGACTTCTTGATATTTCCAGGCCCCTCCATCCTTGTTGTTGAGAAAATACTGATACTTTGGTATGAAGCCTTTCCTTTCATGCCCTTTATTTCTTGTTTTCTGTTTTAGGCATGTATTCTATAATCTGTCTCTCTCAGGCCACCCCCTGCACCATATAGAAAAATATGTTACACTTATCATGAAAGGGAAAGCTTGCACTAATAAACAAGTTCAGTGGATAATGTCTGTACCGATGCATAATTTGACCAAAAGGTAGTAAAATTGTATTGGACATAAAAAAATTAAATATATATTTTTTTTAAATGGAGGAAGATCAAAGAGAGCTAGTGTCCATTGCTGCATCTTGAAACTTCCCAAGCTTGCTCACCATTCCTGGTTTGGGGGGTTGTCATCTATGGCAATTAAGAATTAGAAATCTGAAGGACCCTCAAAGGAACTCCTGTGCCTACTGAAAAGTAGAAGGAGCAAATATGCAGCTATCCAGATAATCAGTTCAAAACTAGACTAGAAAAAATGTCATTGAAAAGTCATCAACACAGAAATATGAAGCAGAGAGGGACTGTATTGTCAAAGCCATTGAGGGCCTTTGGCGTTCACTTTCGGGTGCTGTGGTTCAGCATCCCAGCACCAGAAACAGGAAGAGAGGTTGGCTCTTTGTAAGCGAGGTGTCCGTCTATCCGCAGCTGCGGAGTCCTGTGATGTTTCCCATCAAGTGAATGGCAACTTCCACACATCAACACACCACTTAATGTCAAATCATTTTCACTGTGAATTCTGATTTCCTTCTTCTGTGAAAAAAGCAAGAGCAGTTAGATTGCTCTCAAACTTAGAAGCTCCAGAGCTAGCCGGTCATTTCCAGGTAGCCACTTCATCAACCATTCTATGTGACCAGTCCTGCCTCTCCTGCTTTTCAGCTTATGCGCGAGAGACGGGCTTGCTTCATTTGGAAGGGAAACTTACCACTTGTCTGTGGTGCCATCTAGTGGTGCGTGACACCATCCACCTTGAGTTTGTTATACAAACGCACTGAAAGTTAACAAAGGGAACGAATACCTGCGGAGTCAACAGGACTTGGATGACAAATAGACGTGGGTCATTTTTCACTTGAAATAGTTTTCTTATTTTCACATTTTTCTCACTTAAAGTACCCAGAACAAAAATCTCATTGTCACTCTGAGCCTACTGCATCATCAACTCATTCACACATGACACATCCGAAGTTGGTATTTGGTGACAGAAATAGAAATACGTAAAAATTTACAGAAAACAGTCTTTGAAGACTTGTCATTTTAAACATCTACACGGTATTTTTCACTGGGCCTTATACATTTAGGTCTCCTTACTTTTGGTTTTCTAACAGTTGTGTTTGGAAATATAAGAAGCATCCACGTGGAAAAAGTGTTGTACGTGAAAATGAGAATCCTATGTCTAAGTAATTGAAAATGTGATTGTTGGTCAAGGAGAGCAAGCTTCCTTTCTTCTGAATTTGGGGATCTAAAGGCAGAGGTTTCATCCGGTTCTTACTGTTTTTTTTTTTTTTCTTACCACACTCATGTAAATTTCCTTCAAGTGACCTGGAAGGAAGAGAAGCTGGGTTCAGAACTGATACCTGGGCACAAGGGCATGGGAACGTGTAGCCCCCAGGTCCTCAGAGCTAGCAGCCTTTTCGAGCTCAGACATGGGTACGCCCCTCAGTTACATGGAAAAACCCACCCTCCCTGCAGCAGTGTAGGCTGTTTCAGTATTTTGTGCGAGGTGTCCAATTAAACTGCCTAACCACTGGCCATTTTCATATATACTATCGTTTTGTAGCTTTCAAACAGTAGACCGTTCTTAGGAAGACATCAGGGAGACTGCGTTCAGGACACTCTGGAAACTACACATGCAGTAATATATTGGCATGGTGTTTCTCCAACATCTTAAAAGTAACCATTCAGATAGCAGAGCCGAGACTCTGTACTTCTCCTGGAAAGGAGTAAACAAGGCTCTTGTCTTATGCATCCCTAAGTGTCCCTGACAGAGACCCAGCCATGCTCTGGGTCCACCTGCTCCTCTATCATCAGTGTAGGAGGGAGGGAGCCAATCAGGTGATCACTACCCCCCTAGAATTCACAGGCCTTCGTCCCTTTAAGATCTGCCCCCTGGGGTCGAGGGAATGAACTCCGTGTGAAGGCCTGCAAGAGAGTGTAAAGGCAGAAAGAGCTTACTTGTCGAATTCTCTGTCTTCAGGTTCAATGTCAGCTTTGGCTTTTGCTAAGCAGTTGCTCTAGACAAGCTGTCAGTTTCACTTAGAGACCTCAGTGCAAATCCAAGGCTGGCGAGAGAAAGAAGGACCACAGAGACAGCTGAAGTGAAACTGAGTGTTATCCATCTGGTCTGAGACTCGAGGAGCTTTTGGGAATCAGAGTGTCTGCACTCAAAGCCAATGATTTACAGAGATGGTGATGGTCAATGAGCATTAAAATGTGTAGATCCAATAAGGTAAATATTTGTATTATGATCTCAAGGTAGTAAAACCTTTTTCTTCTTTTTACCTTTGGAGTGCCTCACAGGAACAATTATTACACTTTGGGTTTTTTGTTTGTGCTTTTGTATTTTTTTAAACTTTACTGATTGAACTAACGTTGATTGAGATTCCTAGAAATCCGCCGCTGTGCAGTGAAGTGCTGTTTCTCTACCCTAGAAATCTATTTGTATATTTTTTGCTATAATAATCATTTTGAAATACTTCCCTTGTATCTCTAAAGATTTTTTAATGGAATAAGGCATAAGGTATATAAATACATTGTAACCAATGTTAATTTAAGCCTTTGCCCTTACAGGTCAGTAAACCAAATGGAGTCATAAATATTTCCAGAATTCATGCCTGAAAACCTGCTATTTTTCTAAAGTAGGAAGATAGCCTTGTCTGTCACTGGGGGGGGTTTTCTCCACCGACTAATTCAGACAATGAACTTCCTGACCCCTTTAATCGTATCGGTCCTGTGGTTGCCTCCATTTTCAGAAATCATGCTTTAAAATGTTGTCTTCAGAAGGGTTCGTGGCTTCCAGGTTTTCCAGTGGGCCTGTCACCTCCCTGTATTCACCTTTGGTGGGATGACAATGGATTCATTCAACGACACGTAATGTGCGCTCCAGACCCATTTTCGCGTGGTCAGGGAGAGGATTACCAGAATGACAGAAACTCTGCAAAGGGACCAGCACACAAAGCCCAGCCCTTGTAAGGGGCCGTATCCCACCCTACTGTCCACTGGATTCTTGTGTGTTGATGAGATCTGTCCGGAGATCTTCCAGAATCCCAAGTCAGGAATCCATGCAGAATGTCCTGAGAATCATGACCCACCAGTTTTGGGGTGGAAAATGGGGATGCTGCCCCAAGATACCATCAGCTGCCCACCAGCAGACGTCCGTGCTGCCGTATGCCAGCCTCTTAATGTGCCATTTCAGATGTGTGCCTCAGCATTAACTACTAACTCTCAAGTCCGTAACAGGACAGGGCCCCTTTTAAATATGCCCAACTCCTCTGCGTCACCATCCCTCAGTCCCAAAGGTCTACTGGTATTGACACTGCCAGGCTGTTGTTGAACCCGATGGCACCAACCCTGAGGAATAGCCCTCAGAGCTGGAGTTCAGAACCTAAACCCTAACGGACAATGAGTTCGTGGCTCTGAACCTCAGCACGATGAGGAGGCAACATCCGAGAATCATGACCTGAGAGCTGTGCTCTCTCTGTTCAAACAGATCTGTTTAGAACGGCATAAAAGAGCAAGAAAGCTACAGACAGTGGAAAATGCCTTTGCCTTTTTATGTCCTTAGGCTCTTATGACACCTGCTAGTGTAGGGTTCCACACACCGGTGGATACTGCGCCGGGCCTTGGAGAAGAGGACCGTGATGAGAACACGTGGAACGTGCGATCTGTAGTTTGGTTCTCCCTCCGTTCCTTCCCAGACCCGTTGGTGGTGACGCCCTTGTCCTCCAGACGGAGCACTGGGCCCAAGTGTAAGGGACAGCCTCACTCTGCGTGCTCGTGCTGGATGTCACAGTGCTCTCTGTGTCCACCGGGTTTGATGTCGAGCTGTAGCACGTTGGTGACCTTTCTCTTTGCTCTTTCTAAAGAAGACAACCAATATGTGCCAGAGAAAAAGCCCCAGCAGTCTGTGCTGAAGAGCCTGTGACATCCACCTGCCGTTCCCTTTGGAACTGTTCAACTGCAGAAATGTCAGATGGAGGTTTTGTGCTTTGTCATTTTTCCTTTTTTAAACACAACAATACAACCTTGGCTTTCAGATGTGGAACACTTCTTTTGTTGTTGTGGAGTTCCCTCTTGCTCTATCTTCTATGCAATTCCTTTTCTAGAAAACCCCTGGTGCAGGACGAATGCTCCCCAGGCACCCCGCCCACCGTGACGCCCGGCGGCAGCAGTGGGGGTGCCGGCACCAGGTGTGCCTCTGTTCTCTCTCTGATGCCTCTCCCCATTTTCCTGCAGTTCCCTTGGTTTGTAAATTGCCTGCATTTATTCTGTCAGCCAACATGTATAAATTGTAAGAAAGAATTTTTAAACAGGTAATAAATTATATTTATAAGCAACAGAGAATGCTGTCTCCCTCATTTCTTCTTACCAAAGCCCCCCTCCATGTGAAGAGTCACCCTGTGTTTCTCTAATAGGATACCCAGCTTTTGGTTTCCATGTGGATGAGAATCCCCACCTACTTCAAGCCTCTCTCTGCACATTGAGGTCACTGGAGAGCTCTGAGATCTGTCCTCCCTCCGTGTCTGACCCTCTGTGCCACCATCCTGGGAGCTTGAAAAACCCCTCCTTCATCACCAGTGATCTTGTCCACCACACCCACCCATGACAGTGATCATACCCTTGGTCTTGTGCTCAGTTCCCCACTTCCTCTCTGAATCTCCATTCTGACCACAGCCTCTTTCTCAAAAACTGCCAGTCTGCTACCTCAACCCATCAGGGCCTCCTGCCCCTTGACCCGTCAGCGGGCTCCCCTTTAATCCTGTCCTCACTCTGGACAATGTCAGCCATGCCCTCGATGATGATAGTCTTTATTTTCTATGGCCCTTTGCTCCATAGGCCTGGTAAAGCCCATGCCGAATGAATCCAATTACTGCAGTGTCCATGCCCACATCTGGGTTGCTTGTAGAAAAATGAAACCCTAAAACTGCAGAGAAAAGGGGCCTGGTAAGTAGATTGCATTTCATCTTCAGAACCATTCCATGCAATAGACATTCATGTGATTTCTTTTCTTCAAGGGGAAGAAACTGGGTCTTTGAGAGGTCAGAACGTGCCTACTGTCACTCAGCCTAGGAAGTGAGTGGGCCTGGAGGCACATGAGGGCTGTCCCTCAGTCCAGAGGCCACGCCCTCGCCCACAAAGCACAGCCTCGATCTCAATCATGCCCTGCGCTGCCCACAGCCATCTGGCTGTCATTTTCCACAGAACAATGCTCACTTCTTTAAACAGTTGCCTTCCCTATCTTTTCTCTCACTCTCAGAAAAGGACCGCACCTCCTCATTACAGGGAAAACAGAAGCCGTAGGACCGTGGCTCTCGCTCGCCTGCCACCAAGCGTATAAACTCACCTGCACTGCTCCTCTTCGGGGCTACCTTCCCACCCGGTTCAATGCGGCATTTTCAAAGACAGAGAAAAGGCACAGCAGTAACATAACAGACACGTTCTTGCCAAGGGGAGAATGAAACCATTTTATTTGGGGGAATGTTCAAACAAAGCCATAAACAATTTGTAACCAATACAATTGTTTGTTCCCTAGTCCTGAATAATTACAGTATATACAAATTCAATAAGGCACTGGTTCCCCAAAAGAACACAAATGAGTCTTCTTTTGAAACAGACAACAAAACCCTTTATATACTGCCAACTCTTCTCCAAAAAATATGGCATTTGTTTTGTTTTGTTTTGTTTTATAAGAGGAATCATAATTGCTAAATTAAATCACTTCTGGTGCCATTTTGTTCATTTCCACTGCTACATGACTGAGTTTTCTAAGGAGTTACAACCACAGAACTATTCAAGTTTAAAAACTATACTTCTTTCGGTGTCTTTCCACCTACAAACAGAGAACAACTAGAACAGACCGACAACATAAAACACTGGAATTTCTAATGAATATGCATGACTCTAGAAACATGAAATTCGGTTGTTTTTCAGTCCTTGCCACACCCGACTACACAAGTGAAACAAGGAATTCCCTGTAAATAAAATCTTAGCATGTTTTCTAAGCAGCTTCATGTTTTGAGAGTAAGAAGAATGGTCACTAGTGACTTCTGAGCGGTGCTCTCCAGGAGGTCCAAGCCTGTCTCCTCACGTACAACGTTCATAGCACTGTTACTTGTGAGTTAAGAATCTACACAACTTTCATAAATAAATATTATGTTTCATTTAGTGCTTTATCATCCATAATATTTAACTCTCTAATCCACAAAATGGAGTTGTGCCAGACTCCAAATTGAACATAATATTTATATATACATATATATTTGTAGAAAATATACACACATAATAAACTATAAACCTGATCATTTTAGCATACAAAACTTATATTAGCTAGCAACTAGTATTTGAGGGTTCCTTTGGGGGAGCGACTAGGAGGAAATCTTAGTCTTTGAAATAGTCCTTACAGTAAGAAATCAACTACATTATTAATTTCCAGGTTCCCACTTATTACATAGAAAGGTAAAACAAAAAGGAAATAAAATAAAATAAAATACAATTCACTTCTGAGCTACTAGAAATTTAAAAATGAAGAAGAATTATTTGGAAGTGAGTAGGTAGTCTCTTTAAGAACAATTTAGGATTCTCTATAAGTAAGCTGAATTTTTGGAAGACTGAAAAATCTATTCATAAATAAATTCCTGTTGCATTGAAAGACTGTAATAACTAAACAGATGTTTTGAAGTATCTCAGAAATAATTTTTAAATGTTCATGGTGAGTAAATCAGGATGAGAATTAGAAAGTAAGCTATTGATTTTTTCCAAAGCAACTAATCAAGTAATATAGAAGAAATTTCCAGCTATTTTTTCATTAGGACCAACACCTCCCTAGAAATCTAGTTTACTTTCAAATCATCACCTCCCAACAAAATATTCTGATTTGAAGCTATCGTATATAAAAACTTACCAAAAAGAACACACAATTTTGTCCAAAAAATAAGTCTAACCTCACTTAATATTTAGGAAAAATCAAGAAACCAAAACATGTCCCCACTTAACTGGCATAAATATGTACTTGTTTGTTTGTAGATGATCTGATCAGAGGCTCTGAAGTTTCTCTCCATGGCTCAGATGATTATCACACTTAGTTCAGGCCACAAATTCCTTCTAAGCTATCACGAAGAACACAATTTGACACAAGAGAAAGCAACCATCATCACATTGCCAGTCAGGTTATTTCAATATCACCAAAAGCAGCATTCTGATTAAAATTATATTTGGAACCCAATATGTTTAATTATTTAAAAAACAAATTTTGTTCATATTCAAGAATCAAAAAATCTTCTTTGTTGCAAACAAAATGTGGCTATGAAGCACTGGGAAGGGAATGCTGCTTATATAGAGCACTGTGTTTCTTCTCAGGATCCTCCCCGACTAAGCACAGGGCACAGCCACTCTTTGCTCTCAGATGTTTTCTGAATGAACAAGCCACCAGCTGCAAGCCGACTTCAGAAGTGAGAAAAACATTTTCCCATTTTTCATGCAGCTGTCAAATTTTCAAAAAATCTCCACCCTTCAGTCAGCAGGTGGTGAAAATGCGTTGTAAAACACTGCCCCCTAGAGTAGTCTGGAAGAAACGTCCTTTTTTAACAAGGCTGAGGGGAAGCACTTCCCAATTCCTTACTAAATTACAGAATTTCTGAGCAGCAAACGAAAGCCATAGTGAGGACATTTAAATGAATGAAGGCAAGGGGGATGCATACAATTTTGAACTTTATGATCCTGTTGCTCAGGAATATGGGCCGGGTCAATGATTGGATTTATGCTGATCAAAATGAAAATCCGGCAGAATTGAGTAGGTGAAGAGATGTTTTGCACAGTTGCCACAGAGAATACAAAATTAATAAATTAAAAAGTGAACTGAACAGTATGAAAATAAAATAAAATAGAGTCACTATTCCTAAGATGTGAAATTATCACTTACGATGTACATATTCAGTCCATACCTAATCTAGCAAAATAAATCACAGCAGCCATACTATTTTGTGGCCTCCACTAGCTCTCCTCTGCTGTCCCATTTGGAGGTTATACCTATCTACTTTTTTAAATTAGAATTTAGTTAAATTAACCTGACATATGCTTCTTCTCCTCTTAACTCAGACACAAAAGAGACAGATAATAACAAAAAGAAACTGGTTTTATCTATACAAAGTAAGGTGCGCATAACTTCCCCCTTGTGCTTCTGAGATCAGCTCCTCTGCATACACGAGAAAGGAGCCCTGTGCACCCCCACCCTCTTCCCTACTGACATGGTCTTCTTACAACACAAGAGCCCGTTATCTCTATTGTAAAGTGTGTGGTCTTCAATGCAACTGATGGCAATAGTATTTAATATTGAACTTTTCAATGAGAGATCAAAAGCATGCATGGGTCAATTCTCTGCACATCATTTTAAAAAAGGCTTTGTTTGTCAGTTTAATGAAAAGGAAAGGACTCGACCATGAAAGAAATACCCAACAGAGTCAGAAACACCACATGGCTCTGAAGAAGAACACTGACACTTACTACTTCTACTAGAATCACATAAAATCTTCATTTGTTCCATATCCTCTGAAGCTGCAAAAGGTCACCTGCAGGAACCCCCACAGGTGGTCCTAGACAGGTGGTGTTTGTACCCAGGTGCATTCACATTGCTGAGGCGGCGCCCAGAGCAGGCTGGCCACAGTGGTCTGAGGGGGTGGGGCAGGGGCTTTCCAGAGAGTTCCACTCTGCATTCTCCAACTTCACAGACTGTCTTTTGGTTTGTAGAGTGCAATAATATTTTACCAATGGAAAAACTATTTTAGTTTACTTTCCAGCAGAATTTCTGGCAGGAACTTTCATTGTTATTATTTAAACTATACTACTATAAACCTTAAAACACCTAAATTATTTGTTATATTTTGGCAAAATTAAAGCATCTTTTGGGGATAAAAGGGGGGCAATCTCAAAATATGGGGCTTTCTTAGAAAGCAAAAAGCATCATTTCTTGAACAAGTTACCCAAGCAGTTTCGACCTCCTACAGACATGATAAATCTATTTCTGGGAACTTCTTTGTCGAGGCTGCTCCCTGAGAGGCGAGGCTGAACCCACTGGGAAGCAGGGCTACGTTCAAGGCTTGTACTGTGGATGCTTCTGGAAACTTTTCTGTGTTGCCCACAAAGAGGAGAAGATCTGCGTTTCTCCAGTAATGCCCCCCAGCCCCTCAGATCAAAGTTTAATGTCCTGGGACTCCGACATTTTGGCGAGTGTTTTCTTCACACGCAGGGCTGTCAGTCTTGAGGCAGGGTTGTGCGCCCAGCACTCCGTCATCAGCTTCCCCATCTGCCGGAGACACTGCGGGAGGGAGGGAAACCGTGAGCAGCATCAGAGACGTGCATTTATGAGGTGCCTGGCTGGCCCGTGATACGCATTTGGCTTTTGGTTTTACATTTCTAAACTCTGAATACATTTTAAAAGATACTTTTCAAACCGGGCAGACAAAATTTCATAAAAATTCTTTTTTCATGCAAATTTTAAATGACTGAAACAGGTTTTCCTGTCTCCCTTATGACAGGAGCAAACAGGTGGTTCTGCTGATTGAAGAAGAGTGCCTTTGAAGTCAATATTAAATAAATACAAAAATACCCAGGGAGTCTGTATTCCACTCCACACTCTCAGATTGTTTTCAACACTTGATAAGCTTAAATCTTTTCTCTGATTCCATACTATTCAAACAAACGTGGCTATTCCTAAATCACAGCTGTCTGCTGCAATAATAGCATCACAATGTCGTATTTAACAAGATTAATGACCTGTGCAGAGTCTGGCTAAAACTTTCTCCTACATCAATTATTGATCTTCCTGTTGAAGAGCACAATTTCACTTCATTAGAAATCCTCACTGAAGGAATCGGGGGAAATACCAATGCCCATAACCACCTTCAAAGTAATGTAACTCCAGCACCTCATAAAGCTTTCTGCATAGTTCATTGGAAAACAATGTAGTATTTAGCGTTTCAGTAACTAGACACAAAGCAATGAACCAAAGGTTATTTTTAAACGCCTTTAACACTGCAGAATTACTGTATAAACAGTTCCCTGCCCATGTGTTCACACTGGCTCCGGTACGTGTTTGATGCTTCAAACACATCTCTGAACGTGGCTGTCTGCCAGAGCATCCAGAACCTGGGCGAGTTTACAAGCTGGAGGACTGACAGAGAGGACGCAGAGCCCATGAGCCAGGAAAGGCAAGGCCCGCCCCACTCCTTTCCTCCCTCCGAACAGCTTCTGAGCAGACAGGCCCGTGTTAGGTTTCACCACTACATCCTTACAGCCCATTGCATGTGGACTTGCTGAAATCGCATCTCTTCATCCTTATTAACAAACTAGGTCAACTTGAACCACTTTTGTGTGTAGAAAAAGAGCATTTTTCAGATGCCTATCTTCTCTGTCATCAAAACGAGAGAGTGTTGTACGTGGATTTGTCATGGAGAAAATTCATGGTGCTTTGAACACACACACACACACACACACACACACAGAAATATAGCCTTTATGCAAATGTCAGGACATCACAAATAACTGAAATAATGTTATCTGTTATGCTGGCTAAATGTTAATGTACTCACTATATTTTGGAAGTGGCAAAATTAAATTAAAAAAAAAAGAAACAGATAATATACCATACTATACTTACAGCCATATAAATTATTGCGGTGTGGTATTGTTACTGTCCCCATCAAAACAAACAAAAAGAATTCCTGTCCTGGCTGGTATAGCTCAGTGGATTGAGTGCAGGTTGAGAACCAAAGGGTCTTCAGTTCGATTCCCACTCAGGGCACATGCCTGGGTTGCAGGCCAGGTCCCCGGTAGGAGGTGTGAGAGAGACAAGCACAAATTGATGTTTCTCTCCCTCTCTTTTCCCCTGCCTTCCTCTCTCTCTAAAAATAAATAAAACCTTAAAAAAAAAGAATTCCTGCAATGAACATTTGGAATTTCGGCAACAACGGAAACGGTATACAGCATGCGGTTTCCTCCGGGCTTACCTCATCGCCGCTCCACCGGCTGGGGAACGAAGGACGCAGCTTTTTGATGCACACAACCTCTCTCATGTCCTCGAAAGAGGGGTCAGTGGGCACCAGATCATAGTAGGGAAGCTGGTATTCTTCCACTACTCCTGAAAATAGGGTTTTATTATTATTTTTCTATGAAGTAGAAATAAAAGTCTAGCATACAAACTGTCCTTAAAAAAAAGAGTTCTATCAGCACTAAAGACAAGTTCAGGTTGAAAAACAGCAAAACAAATCTTGGGGGAAAATGTGCTCAGATGACACTTAATTTAATTTTTAAAATGAATAGAAAACCTAATGAAACATAATATTATAGGTCTTCAAGACATTTTTCTAATTTCCAAAAACTAAGTAAAACAAGCATCTCGAGTTTATTTCCAATTTTATAAAGGCTCTCGTATGCCAAATTTTTAAAAATCTATATTAAATCTCCATGCAAATTTGGCAGGCACATCCCAAACTCATATTGCATAATATGTGATTGTTTCTACTATTGCAATATGAGGTTATGAATCATACAATAAACGTGACTGTATATGCTACTTGAAAAAAGTCATTTACATTTCTTTATGCTTAATCATAAGAATGCAATTTTGCACATTTAAAATTTGGAAATTGTACACACCTGAAAACATGAACCATGATTTTTAAAGTGCAAACACTATTTGACTTTTTTCTTTACATTTTCTGTAGTTATCCAAACCATCTACAAAGAATACATTACTAGTAGGAGAAAAATGTGTATTGTTAAAAGAAAGGTTAGGAAACACAAACCTATGTCATCTTTAGGGAAATTGCTCTTATTGTTATAAAGGCTATCTTATTTTTCATAGTATTCAGTTTCTACCTTTTTCCTCTTGTTCTTTAAAAAGCAGGCTACTTGTGGCTTCTTTCCAAACCCATCTGATTAACTCCTCACAATAATTACAAGACGCCTCTGTCCTCAGAGGATGCTGCTCTGAACAGTCTTTATGGAGCACCCTATTCTTTATCCTAAATCATCTTTTATAAAAATGTCATTGCTTTTAACCCTAGCAAGTGGGATGGCAGATTATCTGCTCTATCAGTAAATTCACTAGGGATTTACTCTGAGAAAAGCTGGAGTCTGTAGTATGCCCTCTAAAAAGCAAACTCAAACTCAGGTATAACTATAAAGGACCAGAAGGTTCAAAGGTTTTCTCCAACCGTTCCAATCCACCACTTACTCTGTCCTCTGCTCAGACCACAGGACAGAATTATTTATATTATCTGTGATAACACTGCCTTCCATTGTGTTTCGACTCTACAGGAGACAATAAAAACACAGAGTCTAATACATAGGAGATGATCACTTCGTTCCAGTCTTCCTTTCTAACTCCCCAGACAGCTGCTCTGGAGTTGTCTTTAGGGCAAAGGCGGTCTGTCCTACTCATCTTGTGTTTTCTCAGTGCCCAATGTCAGTGCCACTGCCTGGCCGGCTGATGCTTCCACGCTGGGAGAGGTGCATATAGACCAGCAGACACAGGCCGAGTCATATCGAATTATGAATTACTCCAAGTTTATCTTTGAACTACAGGCCTTAATCATTTCTACCATCCAATTATGTTAGCAAAATGTCTATATAGGCTGCCATTTAATTGTGTCTGAAACCTCAAAACTTTCTTTCTTTTCCTTCCAAAGTTTGAAAGGCATATATTTGCATGTGTCTACTTCACTCAAGATTACACGGACTAGAAAGACTAGCCCAAAACTTCTAACATCTTCATTTTTAAAAAGTGTGGAGAATAGAATTTTGTGTGCTTTGCCCCTTTGGGAAAAGAAACTCATTTGTCAAGACCCTATTACGTACCAGGCACAAAGGTAGGTATGCTATATATCTTTTTTTAAATTAAGGTATAGTTGACACACAATATTATATTATTTTCAAGTGTCACAAAGGTATTCAACATTTATATACTATATTAAACCCTTACAAACACGTTTATGAGGCAGCATTATTTTCCACACTGCAGAGATGAGGAACCTTGGTTCTGAGGGGTCCAGTAACTAGTCTAAGTCAGGCTGGGGGAGAACCGGAGCTCTCACACCTCTGACAAACACACGTCAGTCTCACGCAGAGATAAGCAATCAGCTTAGTGCCTCTCGAATCTTCCAGAGGCTAAGGAAGCAATTACTGCCCCAGCGTGCTTTTAAGCTCAGAATCACGCCTCCCACATTCTGCCCCACAGGCTTTCAGACACGAGGCTCTTGCGGCCCATTTGCTGCAGATGTTCAGGAAAACATAACTAGAAATGTAACCTTGTACTCTGATCCCTTCAACTTCTATAGACCTATCATAAATAAGTATCAATATGTTATTCAAAAATACGCTCATTTACTCTTTATAAAACATGAGATCAAGGCATAGGCAGTTCATCGACATTTTGGTTACTTCTTTTATTCTCCACAATTATGATGGGAGAGTTAGTCAATATTTGAATAGGAGAAGTTTCCTCCACTAACTTTCCTTTGGGACAAAAAGAGTTCTCTCAGCTTTAGAGGGAAGGAGCCGTCCTACTTCAGCCTAAGTCTGAGAGCAGCTCAGACTTCCCGGAGTGGCCAGAGAGGCCGCATCACCGCATGTGAGCTTTCTACGAAAGTATGAATGCCTGCTGATTAACTGTCTCTCCTTTATACGTAAATAGGATTCTAAATGTGAGTTAAGGCTCTACTAACTGAAACAAACATTTAAAGTAACAGCTAACATGTGTTGAGTACTACTCATGGGTCAGGTAGTTTTAATTCTCTTCACAATCATTACAACCTCACAACCATCTGAGGTAATACAATAATAATTCACCTCCTTCTTAAGATGAGAAAACTGAAACAAAGGCAAGTTTAGTAACTTGGCAAAGGTTCACAGATAACAAATGGCAGGGCTAAGAACAAACGCCAGTGTTTGTTAAGGGTAGGCCACGCTTTCCGAGTCTTCGGCAAGCTCGGGTTTTCACGAAGGTGAGTTTCTCTGGCCACCGTGAGGAAGAGCAGCAGCCCTGGGGTTTCTTCCCATGCACGGCCGCATGACCATGAGTAAAACCATAACCATGGTAGTTAGGGTGCTCAAGAGCCTAAGCCTCAGCTCCTTGTCTGAAAGGTGCTGGAATCTACTAAAAGACAAATTAGGTAGCAGTAAGCAAAATACGACAGGCAAGAACAACATCTCAGAATATTTAAGGATGCCTTCTTATTCAGTTAGCCTTACTAGGGAAACCTTACGTTTGTAAAATAAATTACCGTGACCAATAATAATATGCTTAGGCTTTAATTTCCTTTCAATAAAAGCCAATGTTTTTAAATTGCTTTGTGAGGAAGAATCATAGACAGTTGAGAAGTGGAGAGTTTACATAACGAGCTTCCCACCCCATATTTCTGTCTCCTCATCTGAGCAGAGATAGCCAGAGGAAATGGGGCACTGGAGCTGGGGGTGAGGCTCAGCACACTGGTAAGAAAAAGCTGGACAGGGTGGAGAAGGGGGCTGACCTGACAAAGCAAGTGCTAGAGGAAGGGCTCAAGAGAGAACTGAGATGATACATAAAATAGAACAAGGTGATCTCTGCAGAGGCAGAGGAGGTTGACATTGTGTCTAGAAGAGATTCCTGAGACGTAGGTAGAGGGAAGAAGGCAATCCAAGATAATTGTCTGACGGGAAATACCATTTCCTGAGAGAGTATGACTGAAGTAACAGAAATAAAGAGAAAAATTAAAGAAAATCTCATTTTGTAGACAGAACTTTGGTTTCTGAGCAGCAAAAAGGATTTGTGTAGCCCAGCAGTCTCAGTTACTTACCCCCTGATACACATCTCCTAGTCACCTCCCAAAGGATGAGTCCAAAGCTGTACATGTCAGCCATGATGTATGACTGAAAGTGATTTCTGTTCAAGCTCTCATCCAGCACTTCTGGGGGCATATAGCGTTTGGTGCCAACTCGAGTGTTGGGCGGTATGTCCACCTCATTGGTGTCACTAAGGAGAAAGCAAGCAGAGCACCATCAGTACAGAAGAAGACCAACAGCCAACAGACCAAGATGATGCCTGAACCAGGGCTCTAGTGGAAGATGGGAAAGGGTATATCCCTTCAGGGAATACCATTTCCTTGAAGAATATTTCTTGTCAACAGTTATATTAAATGTTCACAGGTAAAAACCCAATTCAGATGACA
>PVKM010019564.1:0-24111 GCA_004027735.1 Carollia perspicillata
ATCACTAGTCATGCATTAGATACCTCAGGGGGGAAACAAGAGGGCTGGAGAACAGCCCTTAACCCCCCAGGACAATCAGGTTCTAACCAATATCAAATACATCCAGGCCTCAGCTGTGTTCCAGCTCCAGGCCCAGAGAAGCAACAAAACCAGACAAGTGATGTCATGGCTGACATCAGGACCAGATGCACTGAACAATGACCCCCTGTTTTGGCACCAACCAATCAGTAGAAACCATGACCCTGAAAGAGCATACCAGGAAGACTGATGAATATTCTATTGATTCTTCCCTGGGACCTACTCTAAAAATCCCCACCCTTAAAAGTCCTTAAGACAGAGGACCCAATGTGATTCTTCCTCCTAGCTCTCCCTCCCAGGAGCATGCCTAGGCTTTCCCCCAGCCCTTCCTCCCCTTCGTCTTCCCCCCAGGCACATTAACTTTATCTTTTTCTCCCCTAAGCTCCAAGGGCCCTTTAACTTGTTTCCTGAGCCTATCTCTTCTACCACTCACTTCTACCTCTGTGACTTACTCAATAAAATTTCTCTTATAGATTGAGTCTTGACTCTAAATTCTTTCTTAACAAGAACTCAAGTACTGTGGTGGTTGAACCAAGGTCCGGACTGACTCTACCACCAGCTCTTTCAGCACCAACACCATAATTTGCTAAATGGCTTATAGAACACAGGGAAGCAATTGACATATTAGATTACTGGTGTGTTACAAAAGATACAACTCAGGAACAGCCAGATGGAAGAGACACATAGGACAAGGTATGTGGAAAGGAGCACAGAGTTCCTATACCCTCTCCAAGTGTGCTGCCCTTTCGCACCTCCCTATGTTCAAAACCTGAAATCTCTCTGAACCCTCTACTTCCAAGATTTTTATGGAGGCTCCATTACATAGGCATGATTGATTAAAGCATTGGGCTTTGGTGATAAGTTCAACCTCCACCCTCTCTCCCTTCCCTGAAGGTTGGGAGTTGGGGTTAAATATTCCAATTTTCAAATCACATGGTTGTTTCCCTGGAAACTAGCCCCTTTCTCCATCCTTAGGGTCTTTCCGAAAGTTGCCTCATTAACATACACTCAGGTATGGTTGAAAGGGACTTCTTTTGAATACAAAGACACCTTTTTCACTTTTATTGCTCTTATCAGTTAGAAAATTTCAACAATTTTATGAGCTTTGGTCATTAATGGGAAAAAAGACCAAATATGCATCTCCCATTATAAATCATGATATCACAAAGATTTGCTATAAAACTACAGTTACCATTACAGTGTAGTATTGGTGAAAACATAGATGAATCAGTGAATAGAATAGGCAACAAAGAAATGGACCTATTTAAGTATAGCCAACTGAATTTTGAGAAAGCAACAAAGATGACGCATTGGAGAAAGGATAGTCTTTTTAACAAATGGTGCTGGAACAACTGGACATCACATACAAAAAATGAATCTAGACACCTTTCATGAAAATTAATTCAAAATTGATTGTAGACTTAAATGTAAGACAGAAAACTATAAAACTCCTAGAAGATAATATAGAAGAAAATCTAGATGATCTTGGCATGGTGATGTAACACTTTCAGATACAACACCAAAGTCACAATCAATAAGAGAAATAATTGATAATCTGGACTTCATTAAAATTAAAAATGTGTGCTTTGCAAAAGACACTGTCAAAAGAATGAAAAGACAAGTGACAGACCAGGAGAAAATATTTGCAGAAAGGTATCTGATAAAATGCCTTCTTTCAAAATATAAACAATAAAAAATGAGCAATCTGATTAAAAATGAGCAAAAGACCTAAACAGATAGCTCACTAAAGAAGATGTACAAGTGGCAAATAAACATATAAAAATACTCCACATTATATGCCATGAGGAAAGTGCAAAATACAACAAAACTGAGATATCACTACATGCATGTTACAATGATCCGAATATGGAACACCGATGACATCAAATGTTTGTGAGGATTAGTATTTATCCAAAGGAATTAGAAACTTATATCCATACAAAACCCTGCACACAGATGTTTATAGCAGTTTTACTTATTAATTGTTCCAAACAGTAAAGTCCTCTGCTTATTCTTTTTTTGGGGGGAGTTGGTTAAATATAAAAATTTGTTTCAATTACAGTTGACATTCAATATTACTTTATATTAGTTCCAGGTGTACCATATAATGGCTAGACATTTATGTAATTTATGAAGTGATCCCTCAGATAATTCTAGTATCCACCTGGTACCACACAGAGTTATTACAACATTATTGACTATATTCCCTATGCTGTACTTTATACCCCCATGACTGTTTTGTAGCTACCAATTTGTACTTCTTAGTCCCTTTACCTTTTCCACTCAGCCCCCTTCCATCTGGCAACCATCAGCTTGTTCTCTGCATCTATGAGACTGTTTCTGTTTTGTTTGTTTGTTTATATATTAGATTTCACATAAAAGTGAAATCATATAGTATTTTTCTCTGTCTGATTTATTTCAATTCTTTAAATTGTTCTTTCCTAAGAGTGCCCAGGAAATTAGGGGACATTCTCTGTTTTCTAAAAAAGTTTTTTTAAAAATTATTTTATTGTTGTTTAATTACAGTTGTCTGCATTTATCCATCTCCCCACCCTGGCCATCATCACCTCCCTCCCTTGCTTCCACCCCTGCCCTTGGTTTTGTCCCTGTGTCCTTTATGATTGTTCCTGAAAACCCTTGCCCCCATTATCCCCTCCTACCTCCCCTCTGGTTACTGTCAGATTGTTCTTAATCTCTTAATTTTAGTACTCTTTGCCACCTGAAGACACTGAAATTTCAAAACTAGTAAGTCTTGAATATTTTCTGTTTAACAATTCTGATCCTTTTTTCTTTCATGTTTTACTACAAGAAACTTGAAACCAGGTAGCACCTTCAGCATTCTACCTTGAAACCCTTTTTTAGCCAGATTGCCTGGCAAATTAGATGCATTTTCTTCTCTACATTAGCACAGACAACAGCATTGCTAAACTTTCTACCACTGCATACAGAAACCCCTTTCCTCTGATGTCCAGTAAGACTTTTCTTACTATCCTCTAAGCTCTCACTACAACCTCCTGATAGCCACCATCCTCCCACAAATAATGTCTTCAAGGGATTTGCATTTTTACTAAAATTTTTCTCCAAGTTCCCCAGCTTCTATTATGCTCAAGTACCAAAACCAGTATTTGTTATCTAGGGCTGTGTTACACGTTGCTCCGTAACTTAGCTTTAAAAACTGAAGGAAATACAGTAACATTGTAACATTTTTTTCAGTCAACATGTACATAGAAATATACTATATTGGATTCTTGAGATAGTGTTGCCCTACAGCCAAAAGATAATATTTAAATAGCCTCTATGGCAGCTAGATCAACTTTTAGTCATAGAAATCTATGTACAATGAATTATTTCTAGATCTATTTTGTCCATCTCTATTTATAGGATGCAAGTCAGAAAAATGTGCAAAATATAATGTGTATCTGAAAAATACAGAAGCCATAGAGAAATGAGGGATTATTCATTATTGAAATTCATAACTGCAAATGGACTTTCTAACAACTGGTGAGCTGTCTTTTCTGTTAACATGGACATTAAGTGATTTGTTGATTGAGTCTTATTTACATTTGCTGGACAGCTGAAAGGAAAGTAAGACAATTTTATAAGAAATATTCTGTTGTTTACTAGAAGAAATAACTCCTTTCAACATAGCTTTTGTAATTTTGAATTGGGCATGATGGATGAGGGTAAGGATGGAATAGGAGGAGGGGGAATCTCTTAGAAACTGCCTGAGATTTTAGTAATATAAATGATGTACAACTAATCTAATTTAATTAAATTTAGAATAATAACAGACCCCTTTGAAGAGCTAGTGAAGTGCTTTTCTTTTGTATGTCTCCTGACTGCTGAAATGCAGTACATCAAAATGAATGAGAACAATAGGTAGTTTCTACTAATCTCATCTGCAGCTCCATCTGATCAAATAGGAAGATTTTAATTAAAGTTGGACTTTGTGTAAAAGAGGAACTATTGTAACAAACTATAATTAAGTTGATTTTTTTGATAGTGCATAGGTCACACGTTCATTTTTTATTATATTTGGTTCTCCTAGTGCCTTTAATTTTTCTATTTGTATATTAATAACAAATTATGATTTTTTTATAACAGTTATTATTTTTTAAATATTTTATTTATTTATTTTTAGAGAAAGGGGAGAGGAGAAAGAAAGAGAGGGAAACATCACTGCGTGGTTGTGTACCCCCTACTGGGGACCTGGCCTGTAACCCAGACATGTGCCCTGACTGGGAATTGAACCAGGGACCTTTTGGTTCACAGGCCAGTGCTAAATCCACTGAGCCACACCAGCCAGGTCTATAACAGGCATTATTTATTCACTTCAGTGATAATGTTTCTAGTGATAATCCATTTTTAGAAACTTTTAGGGAACTTCCCTTGTCATTCTAAATTTTAGTCATACAAAGGTCCTCTGTTATACAATTTTACACTTGGATGTAAAACAAATATTAGTTCATTATGTTTCTGTGTTCTTCTGTAAAAATTAAAGATAATGAATTATGACTATAACCTATTAACCTAATTTACTTGAAAATGTACAGTCCACACACACACACACACACACACATGCGCAAAACATAATACGTAATTGGAGCTGCTTGAAGGTCTGTAGTATAAATACGGAGGAACATATCTGATATCTATGCATTAACTGCATATATTTATGCCCAAGATGTCCCAGAAAGTCCATTCAGAATAACAATACAACTGATTCAGACAATGAGGAATGCAAATTAAAACAGTTTTGTCCGAAGACACATATCTGTGACATAACAATAGCTCCTATTGGTTGAAGTGACCGTGTTCTCCGTAATTACTCGGCTAGGTAGGGAGTCAGTACTCCATGGTCTCACAAAGGCAAATTGCCAGTTCTTTACCCTTTTCTTTTTTCTCTTTCCATGCATACGTACTGATAGCTTCGAACCCCAAGACATTTTATGATAGTGTTTTTTATTTCAAGAACTACACATTTTAATTATTAAAATTAAATTTTGAGTCTATAAACTAATATTCATTAAAATATGTATAAAAGACCATCTATATATACTGATCGCATAGTTTTCAGAAAAATAAAGTATTGCCCTTTATTTCACAATCTCTTGTATGACCTCTTAAATCCTAATCTTTCACCTCTTTCAGAATTTTGAATTTGCAATTCTTTTCCCTTCCTTTAGTTTTACCAAATAGTTGTATTGCTATATCATATGCAGTATGATTGTATTGTAAAAGGATACTGTTGCTTTTTATAACTTTTTATTATAACTCAGTCATACTTTGTAAATTTGTCTACAACTGGCTTTTTTCTGCTCCACTGTGTGTTGGGTAAGCTGTTATTCAGGTTTGGGGGTGGGGTAAGGGTTTCCGTGTGCTGGCCTGGTGTTTGTGACTTGAACTTCATGCCAGTGATATGGGCAGTAGGAGAAAGGAGAGCGTGGGCATTGTAAGCCATCAGCAGTCAGCACCAACAAATGAGTAATAGTCTTCGTTACAATTTATTTCTGATATTTGAATGATAACTAAAATGTGCCAAGTTTCATTTAATTGAATTTGATCTTATTTAAATAAGACGTTGTGGTGATTTATGAGGCCCACAGCCTGCAACTGGAAAGGGTGTTAAAAGTTCTACTGAATATCTTGTTCAAGAACAAGCCAACATTTAAGCCAACATCATATATTTTAAGAACTAAAATGAGGGCCTTGGTCACTATCAATAATGTCTGGAATTCTGAGGCTTGGCACTATGTGTGGCTTCAGCATGTGCAGGAACATGGTGACCTTCCATTACATTTGGGATACACCTGGAATTCTTTATTCAAAGGGAAAATTTTGGAGGAGGAATTGTTGCTGCCATTAGACTAGACCATACTCAAGAGTCAGTAAAAACACACAGATGAGGCTGATCATTGGCCAATGTACCCTGTGCTAAGATGGCTGAACAACATTCAGCCAATTTTGCTGACTCTTGGGTTCCATTATTGATCTGGAACATGCAGTTAAAGGATGAAGAGCAGCAAATCTCCCATGAGCCTCATCTTATGTAACGGTGGCTCTGCTATCCTTCCTTCAAACTCCCTTTGATGCTCACTCATTTGTCACCAAGAGGTTCCTCAGGAAGCTAAGGGATACAGCACAGAGTTACCCCCATTGTCACTGTGGTACTCAGCAAGAGAATGAAGGTATGACAATATCTCCCTACACCTCACCCCTCCCTGTTCTTGCAGGGTAGAGCTCCCAATTCTGGCTCCATGTTGCAGCAAGGAGACTTCAGGGACCAAGCTGAGCTCATGGGGTGGTGATTTCATTGCCCAAGGCACAATGGCCAACTCGGTAGGAAGGGTCATAAACTCAGGACCTGTAATGCTTCTTTTTCAGAAAAGCTCAGTGTGTACCCAGCAATTGCTACTTTAATGAATAATATCGTGTGGGGCCAAGGAGGGCAATTTCTCGTACTAGAAGCCCACAGGCAACTTATGGCCATCGTGGATGGACCATGGTCTCCAGGAGGAATGAGAGAGGGTTGCTAAATCCTCTAGAGTAAAGAAGTCTTTAGACTACATGAATAGAAGTGCTCTTTGGATTGCAATTTGGCTAGATTCTAGAGCTTTGTATTATAGAAGGTTCCATTGGTAGCAGACTGATATGCATGTAACAGTGTCAATGGACTTACGTAAGATTTCTAAAGGAGGAATATGTTGCCTCAGGATCCCAAATCCTAAAAGATCTTGCGTTTGTTTTGGATGTCCTAACTTGTTGGGAACCACTCTGTCTGGTTTCAGCAGTTGTAACCATGCCCTGTGGCTAAGGCTGAGTGAGTGACCTCTGGACTGTGAGCCACTGAGGAAACAAAGGTTATCTCCCTGGCAAGAGTGCTGCCTCTGCCATCTCTAGCCCCCAACACTTGGTTGGTTAGTCAGAGTCTATGGGTAAGACCCCTCAGAGGAGAGGCAACCCAAGCAGACATGATCACTTGTGAGAGGCCATCAAGAAAGGACTCGGGGGCTGCAGCAAAGTGAGGGCAAAGGACCCTCAAAACCACTGGCTATTTTGACATAACCTGAGCCCCCTTTCCATCTGGGAGAAGCACTTCCTGGCTCTAATCCACTTAAACCTGAATCTTGACAGGAAGGAGGTGCAGCTCTCTGCTGGCTAGAGCGGTTTCAGGGTAATCAGGCATAAGAAAGAATATGTAAAATACTGTGAAACCTGCTTTTGTTTAGAATGCTCTCAATTAAATAAGAATCCAAGCAAGAAGTGAGTTTTTTCCTCAAAGTTTTATGGCTCTTTAGCTATCTGTTCCTGACTCAAAATAGGCCCTCAGAGTTCTTTGTTATCTATTGTTTAACCCTTACTGCTTGGCATTGATTGATGAGCCTTAACTGTATCCCTGTGTGTTGCAAACCTAATGAATACCATTGAGGTAAGGACTTGTGGCCCTTCTCCTTTGAGATATTAGCCACATTTCCTCCCCAAGCAAATTATGTCTTGGTAGCATTATGTTCATCTGTGGCGGACAGGGAGGCCCTTAGCCTCCTAGAGTGGAGCGCCCCCACACTAACTGGAAGCCTCTAGAGTGGAGCGCCCCCACACTAACTGGAAGCTCTCTTTTCTGTACTCCCACATGCAAGCCATGTGACATGCACAGCTGTAAGAACCTGGCACTGGCTGCCCATACTCCCTGTGAGCCTGGGCTCCCTGCAAAGCAAGGGTCAGCTCATTGATACCATGGCTTCGCACTGAGGAATAAGGGTCTGGGTCTACACCCAGGTGAAGGAGCTTCAGTGGTGCCTAGGCTGGCCGGGGTCTGGTCCTGGGTGGCTTCCTGTGTGGGAAGTTCTGGCATTAGGAGAACACCAAACAGAAAGAGATCCTGAATTTTTAACCAGTGACGTGGAGCTCGATATGGAAGCTCTGCTGTCCCAAAGGCCCAGCTGTGCCAAGGGCCTTGTTTGGTCATTGCCTTCTGGAGGTGGGAGGTATTTCCTCTATGATGGTGCTCCTTCTAAATCTGCATGGAGGAACAGCTGATGACTAGGAAAATTCACGCAGTTGGGTCCCGGTCCTATATGGCCCAGGCTTCCTCTCCCAAGCCAAGGCTTCTCACTAATAAAGTGTCTAGTGTCAAAAAAGAAAATAAAATCTTATGCTTGTGCTCAGCACTTGTGGGCGCTGAGAAGTCAATAGCTGCTGACAGTGTCAGTGATGTAACAGCTCCCAGCTTCTCAATAATTTTTGAGATTTTAACTGAAGTGGTGGGGCCTTGTACCATGCATGGGACAATGGCCCATTCATTACCTTCTTATGAACCCTTTTGTGAGTATTGGTAGGTCCCGAATAAGTGTACCAAATGGATCTCATTGGAGGATGTCACCAGTGTGATGGCGTGCTTGTGCTCCTGGAGGACGATGGATGCAGTTTAGATTGTGCCTACAAAGATGATGTATGATCACAGGGATGTTGAGGTAGCCTAAGGGTAGCCAGGTGAGCCTCTGAAAGGCTACTGAATTAGACACTGAATATATTAGCCAAATCCATAACTGCAGAACATTTACTGGTTGCTGGTTGAATGGAGTCAGTAATTTTTTTAAGATTGGAATGGGGGCCTTAACAGGTGTGACTGTAGTATTAACATGACGGTAATCCACTATGAGGTCCCATTCACTCTTTTCTGGTTAAAAATTCCATGTGACTCACTTTATTGCAATATTTGCCTTATTTAGCAGTTCATACCAAACCTGCACTGTCTTTGAGGTATGCCTGTATATTGGGTGGTATGAACTCTTTTATCTAGGTGAAGGTCCACGGGGTCTCTTTCATCAAACCAATTGTAAGTGCCAAAGACAGAATTTAATTTTAATTTATTGCTCATTAATTCAGACCAGCCATGACCACTATGGGATATTTTAGAAAATTGGGCACTATGACCAGAGAATGTAGGCAAGGTGGTAACAGTTCCAAAGGCTAACATAAGGTATACCTGTTTATCTCCTATTTTATGTTTAGTAACTCCCCTAATGTTAGAAAGGTACTGTTTGAATTGAGTGGGATCTCCAGGAATAAGTATAATTGCAGCCCCCATCACGATAAAGGCCATGAAGCTTTGCTAATTGGTACATTTCAGCAGCTGTTAAAGTTAATTCAGAATGTATTGTGTAGAGGTAAAATGCCAATCTGTACATTTTGTTTCTTGTTGGATAAATCATTTTAGTGAATTTTGTGTTTTCAGCTGGGTCAAATTTTAGACCCCTGTTTTGTCCTCCTATTTTAAGGTCTTTAAAAAAAATCTTTTTGGGTAGTTACTAGATATATATCAGCAGGGAGGATGTCCTCTCTACTCTGTTCATATTTATAAATTTCTCCTTCTAGAAAGCCTCAGATCAGTATTGTTAGTGGTATGGGCCTTCCTCAGGGTTAAGTCAGTGACTGTCCCACTGGGATGATTTGGGTGTGTTCCCTATAACCCCAGAGAATGGGATCATTGTTTTGATGGCAGAGCTAACAGCAACAGCAACAATATTTTGGAGGGCCCTAAGAAACCATTTGTTTTTAGTAGTATTGCCTCAACATGCCACATTGTAATTTTTCTTCCCTCACATGTCATCTTCCAATGGCCCACATATTGCACAGGGTATTGGTCTGTCACCTGAACACACTATAGAATGGGATACCTTCTTGAGACACACACTCAGTGGCCACAGGAAAGTATTGTTTCCCTGGTCCTAGTGTCAGTCATGACTTATGGTGCAATCAAGACAAATATGTTGACCTTAAAAAGACAAAGAGCCAGTTATTATACCAGCAAAATAGATTTGTTTGGGAATAGAGATAAATTGTAATTCAGGACAAATAAGCTATGGCAAACCAGATGTAAACTCAAACAACCGAGGAAAGGGGCTTGTTTTTATAGGAAAAAAGAGGAAGTTGGGAGGGATTGTTTCAGGGTTCAGGGTGCTAATAGTTTCTCATCAGCTGAATGTGACAGTTTCTCATTGGCTGGGCTGTAACCAGGAGCCTGGACTTGAAGGCAACCAACTAAAAAGGTCCAGGTGACAACTGGCAAAGGTGCAGGTGTTTTGCTAGGGAAGTAGAAATTCTTTCTTCTTCCTGTGGTTTGTCCTTCTGTTTGGGGCCCAAGTAGCAGTGCGAGAAAGCTCCTCCTTCAGGGCTTCCCAACTCTATTTTAAATGAAGTTTACTTTATTCTATCACATGATTCAGCCTGAGACTCAGACCTAGGCTGAGATGTATCACACAGGTCATATATCTCTGTTTAGGAAGCTCCTGATCCCGTAGTCCTTTCCCTAAACACTAATTATCAAGACTCCCAACTTCAGTTAATATTATAAACTAAATATCTGTGTTTCCCTCATATCTGTGTGTTAAACTGGGTGGGGGGTTCTTGCAAGGCTGCAGCTTGTGTAGTTGGAGCTTCTTGCTGATGCCGAAGGAGAGAGCAGCCCTGTTTTCCCATCAGCTTACACAGAAGTGGACTAATCTATCCCGTCCACCAGAAACTAATAAAATACTGAACGTCAACTGAACTCAAACATAAAAAGCGAAACAAAAAAAGACCAAAAAAAGCCCCAATTAAAAAATGGAGTTAGTAAAGCTTCTTTAACAATCTAATTATTACTTTGTTAGGATAAGGTGTATTTTACGTCTAGTCTTTTTCTCTCTGGGTTTGAGTCTGTTTTTATTTCTCTCGCTCAGGATTTATAGAGTTTCTTGGATCTGTCTATTTGATATTTCATCAGTTGAGGAATATTTTTCAGTCATTATTTCTTCAAAAATTGTTGCTACCCTTTTCTTTCCTCTCATTTTGAAAAGCAAGTTTGCCATATATTAGACTCTTGTCTTCTAACCTCTCTTTCATATTTTTAATCATGTTACCGATGCATTATTCATACTATCTTATGAACGCTATTCAAATTCTGTCATCTATTCTTCAGTGATACATCCTTTCCTGTAAGCACATTGATAGATTTTTAAAATTTTAATAAGTACAGTTTTCATTTGTAATGTTTAAATTATTACTTTTAATACAGTTAGTCATATTTTATTTTATTGATTGATTTGAGAGAGAGAGAGAATCATCAGTTTGTTGTTCCACTTATCTATGCATTCGTTGGTTGACTCTCGTATGTGCCCTGCCTGACAGGGACTGAACCCAGAGCCCTGATGTAACAGGACGGCACTCCAACCAACTATCAGCCACAGCCCCTGATGACTCATATTTTAAAGTTTGATTGTCAATCTTTGCATTTCAATTCCTTTCATTTATTCATCATTTGATAATTACAGTATCAAAACTCTGAATATTCTGCTGTATGACTTTGCTATCTGCCTCTCATTCATAGTACTTTGTTTTCCTTTCACACTTGACTGTGAAATTATATTTTTTAGATTAACTGTAAAAAATTCTTTGCATTCCAGAAGGAAGGCGGATTACTCTAGAGTATATTTGATTTGCTTCTTCCAGGAACCCGGGGCATCAGTCTAGGGTTACTGAATTTTTAATTCTTTACATAAAGTTTTTTGGACCACCCATGTAATATTTATTTCCATTCTAAAGCTGCTTTGAGGAAATGTTCTGGGTTAGAAATTCTTCAGGAAGATATTTCCCCCTCTCTATTTAGCATCAAAATTCAAGAAATGCAATTTTCCTTGTAGTATTCTTGAGAAGGGGTTGGCTTATTTTTAATTCACCCCAACAATGAGGTTGTAGACCCACAGACTTTGTATGCAGTCCTCAATGCCCTTGTAGACTTCAATGTCAAAGTTCAAGTTCACCTTGTTCATCAAGAGAAAAGCCAATAAAGTGTTCAGCAACTTATCTTAGATTCTTCCTTCACTTAATTTTTGGTCTAATTATACTTAATGTTACTTTAGGTTTATCAGTACATTTAAGCAAATGATGGCTTTGCAGATGTTTGGTTGTTTTCAGGGGGAGCGTCAGTCACTATGCTTAGCTCACTTTTTCTTTTTATATACATTATCATTATTATTTGCTGTTCTCATAAATGAACAACAGGAAAGTTTTTGAGTAAATGAGGTTTTTAAGACCCTGGCTATTTGTTTAAGAACTATTTCTTTGAAAAGAAAAGCTATAACTCCATCCAGAAAAATGATTTTTACAAAATGCACATATGGTAAATGGTTTGGTTATTTTTTTAAAATTTACTTTACCAGTTAACTTTAGATATTTTCTCCCGAATTTATTATAAAGTTACAATTGTTTCTTTAGAAATGAAGTACTATGAAAATAGACTACCTTATTAAACCATATACAAGAATAAACTCAAAATGGATTAAAGACTTAAATGTAAGACTCAAAACCATAAAACTCCTAGAATAAACAGATAATAAAATCTTAGTAATATTTTTCTGATTTATCTTCTTGGGCAAGGTAAATAAAAGAAAAAAATAAACAAATGGGACTATATCACACTAAGAAGTTTTTGCACAGCAAAGAAAATCATCAGCAAGATAAAAAGACAACCCCTAGGTAAAAGAACATTTTTTTCAATGATACATTTGATAAAGAATAATATCCAAAATGTAAAAAGAAGTCATAAACTCAACACAAAAAAATCCAATTAAAAAATAGTCAAAGGACCTGAATAGACACTTCTCTAAAGAGGACATACAAATGGCTGATAAACATATGAGAAGATGCTCAACGTTGCTAATCATCAGAGAAGTGCAGATTAAAACCACTGTGAGATATCGTCCCACACCTGCCAGAGTGGCCAACATCAATAAATCCACAATTTGTGACAGCGTGGATGGACCTAGAGGGTATCATGCTAAGTGAAATAAGTCAGTTAGAGAAAGACAGATACCACATGATTTCATTTATATGTGGAATCTTAAGAACAGTATAAATAAAGAAACAAAACAAACAGACTCACAGACACAGAGAACAGGGATGGGGGGCACTGGGTGAAAATGATGTAAGGGTTGAGAAGTGCAGATAGGTAGTTATGAAACAGTCAAGAGGATGTGCAGTACAGCATAGGAAATATAACCAATAATGTAATAACTGTGTATGGTGCCTAGTGAGTATTAAAATTATCAGGGGGAACACTTTGTAAAACATATGACTGTCTAACCACTATGCTGTACCAGTGAAACTAATACAAAATAATATTGAATACAAACTATACTTGAAAAAAATAAAGTACTTCTTATTTGCAATATTTCTTACTCATGAAATTGTTTTTGTTGGAGATATAAGTGAATAACATTTTTTTCTTATTATAGAGTGAAGCAGAAAAATGGAAATTCAATCTTATAGATTCTATGTGAACTTAGGTAGAGATCTCACAGGTGGTAGGCTATCATACTGAGAAAGAGCAATGAATATGCTCCTCCCACTTTGTTTATATCTCCTCTGGTCCTTGCACACAGTTTTGTGGGCTTGGTCATGCAAAAGTTTTGATCAATGAGACATTAGCAAATTGATGCAAGCAGAGATTTGACATATACTTTTACCCTGAAGTTTACCTCTTCAGAATTCTCCCCCAGGGAGCCCAGAAACCATGCTGTAAGTTTGTTCTAGCTCTCTTCCTGGAGACAGGTCCTGCAGAGAGGCCCTGGAGGACAACATGGCCTCCTGGAGGCATTGCCTGCTCTTCCTAAGACAATGGGGCCCTGATGACAGTCAGTTCCAAGGCCTTCTTGAACCTTCCAGCTTGGCCTTTGTTTTTTTTTTTCAAGCTGGTTAATTTTTTAAATTTATATATAATTGCAGAACTAGCTCAGTCTATCTGGATATGTTCAGTCTCAGGTGGAACTGTGGACACTATACAGAGCAAAAAGAAGAGCCCAGTCAACTACAGAAACATGAAAAGTAACACGTCCCTATTGTTTTAAGGCACTGAGTTTTGGAATGATTTATTATTCAGCAATAGAGAAGAAACATCATGCAACATTTGGTAAACTTTGCTTTCTTACATAAAAGCATTACACTAAAAGCCAAACTAAGTATGCATTCCCTTTATTTTATATTATGCTGTTAATTTCCATAGTACTTTGAAATCTTTATTAGAGTACTTAGAGTACATTTGAGAACTTTTTCACACCCTCCTTGTTTCAGAAAATTTTATAGATATCTTATTTTTAATGAAATCATTTGGTGGAACTCAAATAATATTTGTTACTATTTTGATCTATTTTAAGTAAAATGTTATGCAAATGTTCACTTCAACTGCGAAGAGCTGTCACTAAAAGATTTATATTCTATAATGGTTAATAATTCCAGGCTGTGTTTCATGCCCTTTAATGAAATTTTGACCTTATTTGCTCTTCAAAAAAAAAATCTCTGCTCTCAAAAGCTGTAATTTTGTTGAATGATTTCTCAAATGCTTGAGGAGTCGTACTGTGTAATATTGGCTATTCTTCACAGTGTGCAGCATTATATTGCATGTGTGTTTTATTATTGAGTGCTTTTATTCTGTAGTCTTGCTAGTACCATCATATAATTACCTTGTAAACTCATGTGGTGTAAAGGTTGAACACTTTAAATATACAAAAGCAAATGCTAGATGTATTTAGGATTCTACTCTTTGCACACTGAAATCAGCATAAGGAATGAAAAATTAGGTTTGTTTCAATTGAATTTTCTAATCTCTGGAACAAAGGTCTTGCAACAATCTGTTACTATACAAGAATTTTACAGAAATTCTTTAAAAAATATGCCTTCATTTTTTAAAAGAATACTCATAGAAGAAACATATTCCTGGTACATATTTTTATTCTGGAAAATTGGAGAGACTTTAAGATGGACTTTATGTATGTATGTATGTATGTATGTATATTTGTAAGTATGTATTTAAAGATAGAAAAGGCCTGTTGTAAGTGCCAGAAAATATCTGAAGTAACTGTCAGGAAATACCTGAATAATCACTAATATATGCACAAAAGTTACGAATAATTAAATTTTTAAAAATACTAGAACTGTTGGAATTGTAGGGACAAATTTTCTGCAAAAAATTAATTTGTATGTTGTGACATTATGTATCTTTCTCATTAGGTGCTTTTGTTTTTGCTACTGATTTTTATTGCCTTTTTATGTGCAGATAGTCAAAATGTCGCTTGTATCTGTTCATACAGAGAACACAGGAATATCTGTGTTCCCCTCTGGTTACTGTCAGTTTGTTCTTTATTTCAGTGTCTCTGGTCATATTTTGCTTGCTTGTTTGTTTTGTTGATTAGGTTCCACTTATAGTTGAGATCATATGGCATTTGTCTTTCACCACCTGGCTTATTTCACTTGGCATAATGCTCTCCAGTTCCATCCATGCTGTCACATAGGGTAGGAGCTCCTTTTTTCTTTCTGCTATGAAGTATTCCATCGTGTAAATGTACCATAGTTTTTTGACCCATTCATTTACTGATGGGCATCTAGGTTGCTTTAAGTACTTGGCTAATGTAAATTGTGCTGCTATGTACACTGGGGTGCATAGGTTTTTTTGAATTAGTGTTTAAGGATTCTTAGGATATAATCTCAGCAGTGGAACTGCTACGTCAAAAGGCAGTTCCATTTTTAGCTTTTTGAGGAAATTCCATACTGTTTTCCACAGTGGCGTCACCAGTCTGGATTCCCACCAACAGTGCACCAGGGTTCCCTTTTCTCTACAACCTCGTCAGCACTTATTGTTTGTTGATTTATTTATGATGGCCATTCTAACTGGTGTAAAGTGGATCTCATTGTTGTTTTAATTTGCATCGATGGCTAGTAATGTTGAGCACCCTTTCATATGTCTCTGGGCCCTCTGCATGTCTTTCTCGGAGAAGTGTCTGTTCAGGTCCTTTGCCCAGTTTTTAATTGGATTGTTTGTCTTCCTGGAGTGGAGTCATGTGAGTTCTTTATATATTTTGGAGATCAAACCCTGTCCAAGATATCATTGGCAAATATAATTTCTCATACAATTGGTTCATTTTCATTTTGCTGATGTTTTCTTTAGCCATGCAGAAACTTTTTATTTTGATGAAGTCCCATTTGTTTATATTTTCCTTTGTGTTTCTTGCTCTAGGGGACATATTGGTAAAAATATTGCTGCATGGAATATCTATGATTTTCCTGCCTATGTTCTCTGCTAGGACTTTACATTTAAGTCTTTTATCCATCTTGAGTTTATTTTTGTGTATGGTGTAAGTTGGTGGTCAAGTTTCATTTTCTTGCATGTAGCTGTCCAGATCTCCCAACACTATTTGTTGAAGAGGCTATTTTTATGCTGTGTTATGCTTCTGCCCCCTTTGTCGAATATTAATTGACAATAGAGACTTCAGTTTATTTCTGGGCTCTCTTTTTTGTTCAACTGATGTATGTGTCTGTTCTTATGCCAGTACTCAACTGCTTTGATTATTGTAGCCTTGTAATACAGTTTGATGTCAGGTATAGTGATCCCTCCTACTTTGTTATTCTTTTGCAAAATTGCTGTGGCTATTCGAGGTTGTTTATCATTCCATATAAATTTTTGAAATGTTTGTTCTATATCTGTGAAATATGTCTTTAGTATTTTAATAGGGATTGTGTTGAATCCCTATAAGTTGCTTTGGGTAATATGGACGGTTTGATGATGTCAGTTCTTCCAATGCATGGACATGGCATATGTTTCTATTTATTTGTGTCTTCCTTAATTTTTTCTTCAGTTTGGATAGTTTTCTTTGTATAGGTCTTCTGACATCTTTTAAAAAATCTTTTCATTATTCTTGTTTATCACAGTTGTCCCAATTTTTCTCCCTTTTCTCTCCTCTGCCCAGCCCACCCTCAGCACCCACAGTCATTCTCCACACTGTCATCCAGGTCCATGGGTCATTCACACATGTTCTTTGACTACTCCCTTCCCCTTCTTTCTACCAGTCTCCCCTCTCCCCTCTCCTCTGGCAGCTGTTAGTCTGCTCCATGTTTTCATATCTCTGGTTCTGTTTTGCTCACTAGTTTATTTTATTCATTGGACTCTTCTTATAAGTGAGATCATATGGTATTTGTCTTTTACTGACTGGTTTATTTTGCTTTGCATAATATTCTCAAGTTCCATCCATGCTGTCCCAAAAGGTTGGAATTCTTTCCTTCAGCTGTGTAGTATTTCATTGCCTAAATGTATCATAGTTTTTTAATCCATTCATCTACTGAAGGGGACTTAAGCTCTTCATAACACTTGGCTATTGTAAATAGTGCTGCTATGAACATAGGAGTGCCTACATTTTTTTGAATTGGTGTTTTGGGATTCTTAGAATATACTCCAAGTAATAGAATTTCTGTATACAAACTATGAACTATTAGAAAGAGAAACTAAGAAAAAAATCCCATTTACTATAGCAACAAGAAAAATGATGTACCTAGGAATAAATTTAACTCAGGAAGTAAAAGATCTGTGCTCAGAAAACTACAGAACACTGAATTAAAAAAAAATCGAGGAAGATACAAATAAATGGAAGCACATACCATGTTCATGGATAGGAAGAATTAACATCATTAAAATGTCTATAATACCCAAAGCAATCTATAGATTCAACATCTTCTTTTATTCTTTTTGTGAATATGGAAGGCAGACAGAAGTTTCCTGATCTGAATAGTGCCAGAAAATGTGTTAATTTATGTACTTGCCAATATTTGCCTCTAAATTTTTGTTGTCATGTAAAAAATGTTATCTAAACAGCTAACAGCTTTAAAGGTTATTGTTAAAAATAAAACTAAAAGGATCACTAAGATATTATTTTTTATGAGCCATTTCTAATAGCTTTCTAAATGGAATTAGTCTCATGTATTTGTCACTGAGGTTCAGAAATTTGGCCAATTTTTCCTATTTATTCCTTCACTTTTTTCCTAAAGAAAAAAGAAGTATTTAAAAAAATAGCAAAAGATGTTAGGCTATTTTATTGTAAACAATTCAGTGTGCATCTTAAGTTAATAAGAACATTTACTTTTAACTACCATTCAATTTTTATAGTTTACACATTAAAAATAATTATTTTTCAATGTTTAGCTGTTGAAACATTGAAAATCCAAAATTTGAAAATTCAAATTTTCTAAAAAGTTGTATAACAGTGAAATGATATCTGCATAACTTTCTTCACTTAGATTTAGCAATTGTTAAAATTTGGCCATGTTTACTCTTTGTTTTTCTATTGCTCAGTGATCCTGGCACACATACTCTCTCTCTTGATTTATCTTTAGAAAGAATCTAAAGCACGAATTATTCAAGAATTAGTTGCAGATATCATGATATTTTGTCCCAGAATACTTCAGCATGTATCTCCTAAGAAACCACCATCAGACACTCTCCAATGTAACAACAATACAGTGACCACACACAGGAAATTTAATATTGATATGATACAATTGGGTAGTATGCAATTTATATTTAGTGCTTTCAATTGTCCAAAGACTACCCATTATAGCTGTTTATTTTATTCTAAATGTAGGGGTCAATCAGAGATCATGCTTTGGACTTAGCCTTCTTTTTTTTTTAATTTATTTTTTTAAATTTTATTTTAATTGTTGTTCAAGTACAGTTCTCTCTCTTTTACTCCCATCCCAGTCCACCCTCCCCAGTGTTCCCCACCTCCCTCTCATTTCCACCCTCCTTAGTTTTTGTCCATGTGTCCTTTATACTTGCTCCTGTAATCCCTTCCCTTTTCCCCCTGAAATTCCCTCCCCTCTCTCCTCTGGTTACTGTCAGCCTGTTTTCTATTTCAATGTCTTTGGTTATATTTTGCTTCCTTGTTTGTTTTGTTGCTTAGGTTCCTGTTAAAGGTGAGATCATATGGCATTTGTCTTTTACCTCCTGGCTTATTTCACTCAGCATAATGCTTTCCAGTTCCATCCATGCTGTTGCAAAGGGTAGGAGCTCCTTCTTTCTTTCTGCTGCATAGAATTCCATTGTGTGTATGTACCATAGTTTTTTGAGCTATTCATTTACTGATAGGCATCTAGGTTGCTTTCAACACTTGGCTATTGTAAATTGAGCTGCTATGAACAATGGGGTGCATAGGTTCTTTTGGAATGGTGTTTCAAGGTTCTCAGGATATAATCCTAGCAGTGGAATTGCTGGGTCAAAAGGCAGCCTTTCTTTAATCTAGAATGTTTCAAGCTTTTTTGTTTGTTTGTTTGTTTTATGATTCTGAAGTTTTAAAATAGTCCAGGCCAATTGTTTTGCAAAATGGCTTTCAATTTACATTTGTCTATTGTTGCCTTATGATTAGATGTCAGTTAATATTTTATTCTTTTCTTAGGAATATGGCATGGTATAATATTCAAGAGATGCATGACATTTGTTGCATTATTGATGACATTATATGTGTTCATTTAGCTTAGTTTATAAGGTTATATTAGGTTATATCTACCAGATTCCTCCACTGTAATTTTTCTCACTATAATTAATAAGTAGTATGAGGAATAAAGCTTCATCAATACATAAATATCTTGTCCCCCCAAAAATTTTACCTCAAAAGTTTCTGTCTTTTATTGTGTTATCTTATATACAATCTTCATGTAAACTTCCTCTTTGCTTATAAATATTTTGAGTTTAACTTGAGTCATTATCCAAAGTTTATATATTTTATATCATTTGGGTTTAAAAAATTATTCTCCAACAATACCCTTTCCCACTTTCCTTACTTTTAAGTTCTTCATTGTTTTTTTTAGTTAAATTGAACCAATTACCTTGTAGAATAATCCTTTCCTTGTGCCGTATTCAACTTGAACTTTTATTTTCTGATTTTGTATAGACTCGTATTGACGTGTAGAGACCTGTTTAAATTTAATTTCAGATTTTTAAAGGCAAATACTTTTTGTGTTGCTAAGATCTTTCTGTTTGTCTCTTAAAGATAAAATCTTGATTGCTTTTATTTGCAGTGGTCTAACCGCAAACTTCATAATCCTGTCTAGTGAAGATGGGTTCACTGTTTGTGTAGCAAGTGTCATCCCTCTTAGGCTTCATTCAGCATCTGAGTAGGGAAATATTTTCAAATCATAACCATCTTACTATAGCTATAACCATAAAATAAAAAGTAGACTAACAGAAAATGCACCTATGTATGCAAGTTTAAGACTAAACGTGGGAAAATTTGAGCAACTAGTCCTGTAAAAGTCGCATTTCTCTTCTCTAGATGGCACTTGAATGATGAGAGGATTTTAAAGCAGAGCAAGAAGAATCTTCCATCTGAGTAGCTATGTAACAACTGATATGTACTATTTTTATATGCAGATATAATGCAATGGCTTTTTAACAGAATCATTAATTTTCAGAACTTAAGAGGACAATGAATGCTGTTCATCACCCAACTTTTGCCTGAATATCTTCAATGAAAGAATGCACTCTTCTTTTTGAAAAAGACAATGCTATTGTTAAATAATTATATTTCAAACAATACAACTTTTCTTACATACTCTTAAAAGCTGTCTCTCTATAAACTCCACCTTTAGGTACTACTTATGCTTTCTGTGAAAACTTTGAGTAAACTAATTTTTGCATCTGTGTGACAATGTGTAAATGATTGGAAAGCACGGCTATTGTTCCGCTTGTCTTTTTAGTCCACATATAACCAAAGCCCCACCCAGGGGCCTGTCTGGTCACAAACTGACACCTATTGTGGCCAGCCTGGTGGCATGAATGTGCGAAAAGCCTGGGCTAAGATGGAGAATTCATACTTAACTAAGGAAGGTAGGCAGCAGCTTCCCAGCTGAAGCCAATTGTCACCAATGGGAAATGTGGGGTTTATGCTGACAGATCTTTTAATTTCCAAGAAAATCTAGATACCTGGTTTGTATGAGGAATGTCCTGATTTCCGAATATTTGTGTACATTCTAAACTCCAAAGTGCTGTGTAGTTCAGCACTGTCCAAGCCAAACAGAATTCATTTGAACATTCGGATTCTACTTGTCAACTTCCAGTCGTGAATTCTGTTTTAGTTATTCTAACAGTGACAAATATCTAAACTCCTGGTCTCCTTCTTTTGGAGATCTTGTAATTTATCCATCTCTTTCTTCAAATATAATTCATGGAGTTGAAGCCAGTTACCTTATTGTACTAAGATTATAAGACTGTCACTTCTATTAATTCAGTGCAGGTATTTACTCTCTTTTGCCATGTTATCATTATTACCTCATTTCAGTGTGGTCTACTAGAATATACACATTTTTTTACCTGGCTTGCTGTTAAGCCATGCAGTGTCTCTGCAATAGATTTTCTTCCCATTTGTCTAGCACAATATTTGCTTTTTAAAATTTACCTGTTCTGTGTTATTTTAAAACTTTTACATGTATGTTTCTCTTTAAATACGTATGTTTAACTTTGACAGAATAAGAGTTGGTGATGGTTAAAATCTAAATAATGTTTTTGTGTATAACTTGAAGAGAAAAAGTTGCAAGGATGACAGAAATATGACAAAGATATTTGTTACACGCATGTATAATTGGGAGGAAAAATGCTTTCTTTTTCAGCTATTTAAAGAAGTGGAATAAATATTTTTGTAGGCCAGAAACATGTTTAATTTTGTATTTGGCAAGATGGACCAAATCTCAGTCTGATTATCTGTTATAAAGTATTTCAGTATCCATTAAAAAGTCATTCTGTTAATGACAACAAATGTGCAAATGTTGCTTCCTTTACAAACGATAATATACTACTATCATATTTATTATCTCATTACCCAAGAGAGCAAACAGTTTTTGTTTTGTATTAAGAACTTGTTTCTAATTTAAGATCGCTGTCCCCTGGATGCCAAGGGAAATTTTAAAAAATAAGTACTTTTATTCTTTTACATGGCTACAATTGATGAATTTGTTTAAAGTCTTCAATACAAATATGATTTTAAGATGGAATTAATGAAAAAAGTTATCATACATTTGAATATCAATACTTGATTGATGCACTGCTGCTTTCTAGATTTGTTAGTAATGCTTACTCTTTAATAACAAGTCCATTAAAAAAAAGAAAAATAGGCAGAAGACATGAAAAGACAATTCTCCGAAAAAGACATATAGATGGCCAACAGACATAGGAAATAATGCTCAATATCACTAATCATCAGGGAAATACAAATAAAAACCACAATTAGAATCCACTTCACATCAGTCAGAATGGCTATTATTAAAAACTCAGCAAATAACATGTTGGTGAGCATGAGGAGAAAAGGGAACTCTTCTACACCGTTAGTGGGACTGCAAACTAGTGCAGCCCCTATGAATAACAATATGGTGATTCCTTAGAAAACTAAAAATAGATACACCATTGGACTCAACAGTTTCACTTCTGGGTATTTATCCTAAGAAACTGAAAACATTAATTCGAAAAGATACATGCACCTCTATGTACATGGCAGCATTATCTACAATAGCCAAGACATGAAAATAACCTGGTGTCCATCAATAGATAAGTGTCTGAAGAAGATGTGGCATATATTTATGCACAAAGGAATATTATACAACAATTTAAAATGAAATCTTGCCATTTGTGACAACATGGATAGATGTAGAAGGAATTATACTAAGTGTAATAAACCAGGCAGAGAAAGACAAATGCTGTATTGTTTCACTTACATATGGAATCTAAAACCAAACCAAACCAAACCCACAAAACGAAAGCAGACTCATAGAAACAGACACCAAAGGGATGGTTACCAGAGTTGTGGGGATAAGGAAATGGCTGGAAAGGGGAAGGTGACTGTAGTCAATAATATTATGACAAGTTTACACAGTAACTGATGATTACTAGAATTGGTGGAGTGATCACATTGTAAAGTATAAAAAGTTGAATCACTGTGTAACCAATGTAAGATGAATACCAACTATATTTAAATCAAAATAAATTAAAATTGAAAAAAAGAAAGGAAAAGAAAATATGAAGCTTGAGTTCTACATTCTTATTCCATGTTTCAAAGTTCAAATTTATTTTTAATTATTATTATGGCATATCTGGTCACATATATTACAGCAAAGTAAAATCATAACATTATTTCACATATTTTCTTTTCCTTTCTTTTCTTAACTTCACTGATGTTTGATATTGGGACTTTGGAGGATGAAAATATGATTATCTGGAATAATAAAAGGTGTAATAATAAAATTGGGCAATTAAAATCCTATTTAAGTTCTGAAATTTAAATTTTACTGCCATTTGTAACACAACTACAAACACAACAAAAGGAGAAAGGACAGTACTCTAAAAGGAGCATGATCATCAGCCCTAAAAATGTTCACTTGAGGAAGGAAAAGTCACATGAATTTTGACTGCACTTTTACCTTTGTTGTTCTAAGTGTTCTAACTTTTTCATGAAAATAGTTCTTGTTTATGAAGCCATTTTGTTGTAAATCTAAATTTTAAGCCAGTTGGCAGTTAGTTTGTACCAGAAGACTGCGGATTTTAAAAGTATGTATATAATGTTAAAATTGATATGGATTTATTCTTATCACTTATTCATTATGTTAGTTTTTAAAATTATATTTTATTGATTATGCTATTACAGTTGTTACAGTTTTTCCCCCTTTGCTCCCCTCCATCCAGCACTACCTACTCGCTCAGGCCGTCCCCATACTATTGTTCATGTCCATGGGTCATGAATATAAGTTCTTTGGCTACTCCATTTCTATACTGTACTTTACATCCCCATGGCTATTCTGTAACTACCTATTTGTACTTCTTAATCCCCTCACCTCTTCACCCATTCTCCCACTACTCCCTGCCATCTGGCAACCATTTTGTAACTAACTTCCTTTCTCTTGCTGCTTTCAAAAGTCTCTCTTTATATTTAACCTTTGGTACTTTAATTATGATGTGTGTTAGAGTAGGCCTCTTTGCACTCATCTTGTTTGGGACTCTCTGTGCTTCCTGGACTTGCATGTCTATTTCCTTCACCAAATTAGGGAAGTTTTCTTTCTTTATTTTTACAGATAGATGTCCAATTTCTTGCTCTTTCTCTTCTCTTTATGTCACCTCTATAATGCAAATGTTGGACCTCTTAAAGTTGTCCCAGAGGCTGCTTATACTATCCTGAATTTTTTGTATTCTTTGTTCTT
>PVKM010019565.1:0-24114 GCA_004027735.1 Carollia perspicillata
TATTTGGGATGAAGTAAAAGGGACCCAGTTAGCTTGCAGGTTACTGTTCTGAGTTCTCCATGCACGTAGGGTACTATCGTGGTCCGGTGGGCTTACAGGGTTACAGGGAAGCTGTCGTCAGCTGGAAACTCACTCTGCCCATTCCCTATGCACAGGGGGCAGGTGCTGTGCCCTGTCTCTGTGTGAGGCCCATGCAGGCTCCAAAGGGCCTGTCAAGGGGAAGGCAGCTCAGCTCCACATTTCTTTCTTGATTCCAGTCCCTCTCCCTGCCTCCATGCCTATCCTTTTTTTTGTCTTTTACCAGTCCCTAGTTGCCATCCCTCTTTTACTCCCTTTCCCTCTGCCCACACACAGCTTCTCTCTCACATATTACGTCACTCAGGCTAAGTCCAGGTCTGTAGGTAATATTTTCTCCACATTAAATGCTGCTTCTTGAATAACAGCAATCCATCCTGTTTCAGGACATCCTGGGTGTGGTGCACTGCTGTTTACAGTACCCGGACACATTGCAGCATCACACACCAACAGGGCTGGGGACAGGTTAAAATAGGAAAACGGGCTGGAACTGAGATCTGGTGGGTACCCTTGTTCTGGGCTATGAGACATGCCTCTGAGCTGGTAAATGAGGCATGGAAGAAGGAGGACATTAACAGAAAGAAAGGTTTGAAGAAAAGGGAAAAGGGAACCTATAATGTACCATCTGCATGCAATAAGAGCTTTCAATGTATTATTTGACTTAAATTGTGCAATTCTTTAAAAGAGCTCTCATCTCCCTTATTTTACAGGAGGGGAAAGTAAGACTCACAGGCCATAATAAGTAACTTTCCCCTTACAAGATGTGGCATAGTTGGGATTCAAATGAAGGTCTGAATGACCCCAAAGCTTCCTCACTATACCACAGTGCTTCACACACCATCCAATGGAGAACATGATGGCCGCGCTGGTGATCTCTGTGGTCAGTTTTATTTTGCTTAACAATAGTCCCTAGAGTAGAAAATTCTGGAAGGATGGTGACTTGACATGTCCTGACTCTTCATTCCAATCCAGCTACTTCTCCTGAGTCCAGCATTGCCATGGCTGCAGCTGACAATGGCAAAGCTGGAGGTCACTGAATGTGCAGGACTTTTTCTAGCTGAGCCAGGAAAGAACCTGGAAACAGTGTTGAAGACCTTCAGGTCAAGGATTAGGATATATGGATCCAGGAGGAGATCTTAATGCACTGAGATCTATGAATCCCCACTTCTCATCTCAATAACATTTCCAAGGAAAGTGTTTCTGGACGCCCTGTTTCTGAGATGCTTAGGAGGAGCTAAAAAGCAAATCTTTCCTCTCTACTCCTAAGGTAGGAGGACCCAAGTTGGCTGAGAAACAGAAAGGCTTCTTCCTGCTGCTGACATCTCAGTGGAGGATGATAAAGTGCCTATTGTTCCACCACTGGCTCCAAAGAGCAGAGACCACCAAGCTTTCCATTGTTCACAGGATGGCCCCACTTAAAGTGCCTCAACAGCTGAACAGCTGAACCTGAGCCCAAGTGGGCGGACAATCAAATCAAGCAGCAATTATACATGAGGCTGTCTATCAGTCAGGGGGGTGAGGACAAGCAGGACATTTTAAACAGACCCTAGTGAAACAGAACTGCTAGAGGAAACTAACAACATACTGGACAGGGAAAAATCATTAATCTTTTACCTCGTGGCTTTCATCCTTTTGTATTGTTGCTCGGTTCTTTAAAATATTTCTTCCATTTGTCTGGCTTGTGACTTGATCTCAGTGGTGATTGTTTCGCCCATTCATTTCTTGACTTTATTAATTCTTAGTCATGTTTTTCCAGGGCTGAAAGGCATCTCTGTGTTGTTCTTGAATCTCTGTATATATTTCAATTATAATATATTATAATATATATATAATATATATATTATATATATATAATTCCCTGGGAGAATATACTGAGGCTCCCAGAGAAACAAATGAGTTCCAAAAAAAAAAGAAAAAACGAAGAGGTAGAGGTTAGGCCATCATTAAACACAGTAAAATAAATTGTACAAGAAAATATTCCTGAGTTAAAGTTGGATTTCCATCTGTTAGAAAAAGACTCACATAATTACATGTGTAAAGTACAAATTAAAGCAATGTAGAGTGTGATTTATAATATGCATACAATTAAAATGTAAGACAACAACAGCATAAAGGAAAGAGGTAAATGGAAGCATGCTGTTGTGAGCCTTAACTTGTATATGAAGTGGTATATATATTAGTTCATTGCAGACTATGATGAGTTAGGGATGAATATTTTAGTCCCTAAAGCAACCACTAAAAAGCAAAACAAAGAGGCATAACTAAAATCTCATTGAGCATATAAAATTGAACACTAAATAATATTCTATTAATCCAAAAAAAATCAGGAAAGAAAGAAAAGTAAATGGAAAACAGATAGGACAAATAAAACAATTAGCAAGACAGTGGATTTTGGCCAAATCATGTCAATAATTACATTAACTATAAATGGACTAAACACCCCAATTTTAAAAAGTCATTATACTGATGTTCAAAAAATAGTTTATATGCTGTCTATGCACAAATAGTTTATATGCTGTCTATAAAGAATGCAGTTTGCATATAAAGCCACAGACAGATTAAAAGAAAAAAGATGGAAAAATTATTTATGTATTTAAGAAAGCTAGAGTGGCTATTTGTGTAGCAGTTAGACCTCAAAGACAAAGTATACTACTGCCAGAGATAAAGTAGGATATAAAAAAAGAGTCAGTTCATTAGGAAATGTAAAAATCTTAAATGTGAATGCACAAAATAACAGAGCTTTAATATGTATAAAGAAAAATCTGACAGACCTAATAGGAAAAACATCACAATTAGTTGGAGATTTTCATACTACTGATAAAACAGACAAAATAATCAGTAAAATCAGAGTATAGGCTTTCAAAGTGTGTTGTGGCTCCCACTGGTCATCCTGAGACCCTTCTAGGGAGTCCATAAACTCAAAGGTAATTTCACAATAATACTAGGGGTTATCTTCTTTTTCCACTTCTATTCTACACTGAAATAAAGCCTGCAAGGGTATCTTTGCAATCAGGTAAAAGTTTCTTAGATGGCATTTGGAAAGTATTAACCCCATGGGAAGAAATATAGATTCTAAATCTATACATTTACCACAAATAAAAAATTCTTATCCAATGACACTACTAACAAAATGAAAAGTCAAGTCACAAACTGGAAGAAAATATCCATAACAGATGTATCACACACACACATACACACGTGCATGTGTGTGTACGATACACATATATGTGTGCATATATACATATAAACTGTAGAATATATAAAAAACTCCTGCAAATGAATAACACAGTCAATAATTTTTTAAAGGACATCAGACTTAACACTTCATGAAAGCAGATGTACAAATGGATATTAAACATATGAAAAGGTGATCAGTATAGTCATCAGTGAAATGCAAATATAAACCCCAATGGAATACTGGCTCACTACAATGACTAAAATAAAAAAGTCTAACTATATAAAATGTTGCCCAGAACATGGAGCAACCTGAACTCTCGTAAACCACTGACAGGAATATAAAATAGTACACTTTAGGGGAAAAATTGTCAGCTTCTTAGGAAGTCAAGCATATACCAATTCAAAACACTATACATGAATCTGAAAAACATTATGGTAAGCAAAAAAAAAAGCCAAATGTAAAAAATTATATTCTGTTTGATTCAATTAGTTATAGAAATTCTATGGAAGGTAAAACTAAATAAATTCAGTTTTAGAAATCATACTTAAATAAAGAATGTATAGGAAAAATCATCTTCACCATCCTGCCCAGCCCTCCAAAAAAAAAATACAAACCCAGATAGTATGAGGTTTAAATTCACTTACCCAGGCACACACAAAGTAGCTGCACTTGATCACCTCTTCCTCAATTTATACTTACCTCTTCCCTTGAGCTCTTATATCTATAGGGGATATAATTGTTACTACATAGCATAAGTACTGAGTGAATTCACCGGTGCTGATTTTCATATTATATATTAGTAAACTTGGATTTCTTACTGTTAGAAAAGAAGAGGGAGTTCCAATGTTTTCTTATTGTATTCCAGCTGGTCATCTTGCACACACTCTCAATGTCTGTCTGTTGCTATGAGGATTATTGGTTTGTGTCCTCTGCATCAGGACTTTTTGTCACTTGCAGCTGAAAGAGATAAGATTTTATGCTGTTGACAATAAGTGTTCTCCAAAGTATTTTTTTAAATAGGAGGGACATATCTAACAAGCATACTGCAGGGACTAAAGGCAGAAAGATCAGTTTGAAGTCTGGGCGAGGATTATGGCCTGAATGAAGACAGCAACAATGGAGGGAGATAAGGAGATGGAAGTAAGAAGCACTTAGCAAGCAGAATTCATAGGTGTTCAGGCCCAAACACCGACAGGTCTTGGGGGTGGGTCAGATGTGGGGAGGACATGAGAAGCATCATGAATGACACCCAGATTCCTCACTCAGGCAGTTGGGTGTGTGGTAGGACCCTTACCAAAGAGAAAGTCCAGGAGCTGGAAAGGATGATAATGAATCTAGCTTTGGGTATCCCAAACCTGAGATGTCCAGGGGACTTCCAGTGGGCAGCTGGGAACATAGCTGTGGGACTCAACAGCAAAATCATGGCTTCAGAGGGGCCATTCAGGTGTCTTCTCCAGGCTGAGGCTTTTGTGTTAGCAGCCTCGGTGCTGCAGCTCCTCCTTAGCACACATTGGTGCCTGAGAGAAGCCCCATCTTTCCTGCCTGGCATCACTGCTCGGCCCTCCCCATGGCCCACTACACTTGAGGAAAGCTGACGTGGACGGTGTCTTCCTCTCCTGCCTTTCTTTTATTCTGTCTTGAGATTCGTTGTCACCCTCATTTCCAGTGAGAGGGCCCTACTGGAGCCTTCAAGTCTGTAGCCTGGTGACTGGTTGACCGTGCTCTTCTCCAGGAGCACAGACCTGCATCCATTTAACATCTCCAGAGCTCTATCATGTGCCAGACTTTGTGCTGGAGACAAGATATACAGAAAGGCAAGGGCATGGCTCCTGCTTCCAGGAGCTCAGTGTGCAGAGACAGACATACACAACTGTAATGTGACACAATGATTAGACTGGTGTGCTGAAATGCAGTGGGATTTTAGAGGAAGGGACACTGGGTCAGGCTGAAGAAATCAGGGAAGGTGTCAAGGGGGTGGGACAGTGGCAGCCTTTGGCTTGACATTGAAGAATTGGCTGGATTAAGCAAGATGCAGCAGATATTCTAAACAAAAGGCCTGTATAAAGACCTGAGGCATGAGAGAGCCTAGTACATGGAAGAGCAGATGGTTACAGCGAGCTTAGTATGTCTAGAGTGTAATGTTCAAGGGCAGGAATGTTTGTGGGTCTGTGCTGAGAGGGTTTTTTGTTGTTGCTGTTTTTGTTTTCTTTTGTTTTGTTTTCTGTAGAGGAGGTACAAAGCATTGCATGGTATTTAAAGCTTCACGGGGCCATAGGGACAGACTTTGTCTCATTTGTTCTCTCTCCCTTAGGAGAAGCTCAGTAACAGTCTGGAGTGGGAGAAGCAAGGCCTCCTCAGCATCAGCATGGGATGTGGAAACGGACACTTTGCTGTCTAGTGAGGGTATGTGCAGCTAGAGCCAAACAGGTTGTGCAGCCAAGGTTGTACATTCCTGGGAGACTCTTGCTGGGAGGCAACCGGAATTGGGCCCAGATTCCAGCACCAGCCAAGGGACCTGCCTCAGAATAGTACCAGGGTTCAGGCTGAGATGAGGGTCAACTGAACCCAGACCAAGCGTTGGCCCAAATACAGCTCCTGCCTAAAATAGTACTAATCAACTTTAGTGGACCTGACAAGGCAACAAGGGTCCCAGAAAAAGCAGTAGTCATAGCAAGAGCCACAAGACCACTAGGACTCAGTCAGGCAAGACAGAACTGGAGCCCAGGCAGTGCAGCAGCAGGGCAGACGGGGCAAGGACACAGGATGAAGACAGAGGGTGCAACCACAGTGATGGACAAGGACACGGCCCCTTCTCCATACACGTGGATAGCACAGCCTGGGCACAACAGCGCCCACAAAGACATCTGTGCACTGTGGGACTAGTTTATTGGCTATAAATGTTTTTATGACCATGGATTTTTAGTATTACCCATTTGTGTAGATGGGGCTAGAAAGAAATCTTGTTAATGGTCTCATACTGTCCATAAAACCTAAGAGGCCACTTATTATAAGAAGCACTACTACTTTTCCTACCACTAATAGGATAAAATATTGTTGATTATTTGTAAGACACAACCAATTATGAGGCATTCAGTTACCATTAGCCTTGTTGTCACATATTTCCTGTTCTCCCCTCATTCTGGGTACGTGGTAGGACTACACTTCCTGTCTCCTTTGCAGTGGGCGAAATCATAGGACTGCTTCTGGCTAATGAATTATGCATGGGAGTGACCAAGTAATTACTTGTGAGAGTGAGACCTTCTGGGCACATTCTTCTAACCCTTGCAAAGTTACCAGACGGGCTAGAAGCAGCAGTGGACATGGTACGCGAGATGCACGACTTGCCAAGATTAAACTGAAATCAATCCCTGAGCTGGATGTCGGCTCTGACAGGCCTCCTTTGTGCTTCCATTTCCCCTGCATTAGAAGAGGCTGTGGCTTCAGAGATTAGTGAAAACTGCCATCACTATAGGAAGACATTTCAGAATATACAACTGGCATGTGTTTTCCAGTGAAATGATAACAAAGTGCGACTTTAAGACAATAAAAACGCCAGACTTGGCCATGGAAAACTTTCAGGACTGGGAAAATGAAACATATGTGTTACGTTAGTTACTTTCCTGTCCACCATCACTCACTGCACTTGGTCTCCTTTCGGAGAGTTGATATTTAGAGCATTTGGAAATTGGTATGGAGAGTAAATGCTCTGACAGGGGCCTAATTTAGTCCTGATATACCCAGGATGGCAGGAAAGAAGGACTTATGGGCTTTACTACCAGGAATTAAATAGGCATAAAAGGCAAAGACCCTCCCTGAACCTTCGCAGAAAAATGGTTGGGGAATATAGACCAGGGAACAGGCTACAGGTCCGAGAGCAATGGGTGGAAAAGTTGAGTTCTTTCCACATTTACCATTTGATTCTTCACATCTGTGCCCCCATTAAGAATGATGTCTTTGTGCTTGTTGACAGTAAAATTTCCAGAACTCCCTGATTTCAAATACCTTGTTCTATTCTACCCATAAGTATATTTATGCTTAGGAGGTCATGTGTTGCAATTTTTTAGATTTTGGTTCAGAATAAATGATTACTGTAGGAGTTGGTTGGACAGAAGGACTCAGGGGAACTTGTTCCCAAATTTGTAGCCACCAGAAGAGATACTACTCTGAAAATGAGAGCAGGCAGGTGCAAGTTCCTTCCTGGAAGAGAGGAGGCAGCACCAGGACTGGCCTGGGTTTGGAAAAGTGAAATCTAATCTAATCTAGCAGAAAGGCCCAGGAAATTACAGAGAAGTGAAATGATAAAATGTGCTTGTAAAAGTGTTACTTGGGGCACCCCAGTAAAAATAAACAAACTTAGCTCCCAAATCGTGGGATCTAAATGCCATGCTCCACTGAAAGGAAGCAGGGATCTTTGGAAAAAGGGCTGATTTCAGGAGTGGATTTGGGAAAGTACAGAATGAACCTGGAACGTCATTCTGGGCAAGAAAGTGGAGACATACTAAAAGAATACAGGGCATGAAAAAAGGGTAAGTAACCAGCTTAAGGAGACTCAATTCAGGACAATTTGAGTCTCAGAATAGATATTGACAACCCTGGCTGGGTGGCTCAGTTGGCTGGAGTATCATCCCATACATCGAAAGGTTGTGGGTTCAATTCCCGGTCAGGGTACTTAATGGAGGCAACCCATCAATGTTTCTCTCTCACATCAATGTTTCTCTCTCCCCCCATCTTTCTCTTTCTCTAAAAATAAATAAGTATATAAATATTGACAGTATAGATTATAGCCCACAGAATACAGTTAAGAATCCATGGGTCCATACTTAGTAAATACATACAGACAGAAAGGGAGAGATAAAGGGAGGGAGGAAGGACGAAGAGAAAGAAAGGAAATCTCTTTCTTGCAGTACAATGGCAACTAACAGATATAGAGTAAATGTTGGATATAAATGTGGAAGGAATGACTGATTTAGAAAATAATCTGGCAACAATCACAATAACAATTATTTTAGGAAAGAATCACCACAATGCTAACATCAATGGGCAAAAGTTTGATAAGAACCAGTAATTTTATATTACCTGGAAGTATCTCCTAAAGACCCTTATTAGTTACAGCTGGGAAAGAATAGTCACTTTACAGCACAGAACCTTCCAGACCGCCTCACTGAATTGCTCAAGGTTATATAACCTCTAATGGGCAACGGGTATAGGTATCACTTGCCTTTTGGGATGATGCACTGAGAAAAACACATCACTGTTTCTGTGGCATTACTTCCAAAAAGGAATAACCTTACTCTACTTATGAAGAAATATCAGATAAGCCAAAACTGAAAGAAATTCAACACATTAACTGTCCAGTAATGTCTAGGTAAGGAAAAGGACTAAGGAATGTAAAAGGAACTATAGAGACATGACAACAAGATGCATAATGTGGACCTGGATTGAATTCCACACCAGAGAAATATAATTTTCTTTTCCTATAAAGCACATTAGTGTGACAATTGATGAAATGCGAATGTCCATGGATTAAATAACAGCTGAATGAATGTTAATTTCCTGGTTTTGAAAACTGTACTGTGTTTCTGTAAAAGAATGTCTGTCTGTTTTGTGAAATACACCTTGAAGAACCTAGGTATAATAGAGGCATTATATTGTTGTCAATGTCCTTTCAAGTGACTCTGAAAGACAGAGTGACAAATCACATTGGTAAAATGTTAACATGTTGGCAATCTGAATGAAGGATATATGAGAATACTTCCCAATGTTTTTATAACCTTTCTGTATATCTGAAGTTATTTCAAAATAAAAGTTTTTTAATATTAAAATAAATAAAATTAAACAAATAGATATAATTTTTCAAGGAATTCGTACAGGGGGGCAGAATACTCAGGATGGTCTGGAGTAAGGCAGTAACAAATTTCTTCTGCTTATGCCCAGTGCGGGTCCAGAGCCACATTTCCTATTTCACAGTGGTTGCTGGTCTGATTCCATAATGCATACAGCCAGGAAATACCGGTCCTCCACCCCCACACAGGCACCTACACGTTCGACACCCAGGTAGCTCTTTAGATGGCACACCTGGAATCCTCTCTGGGCATCCCCTGAGATTAGACCACTTAAAGGGCAACACCTGCCTCTAACTAGAGACTCTGATTATTTTGCTGACTGTATCCCAACAATCTGCCAACTACAGTTTTCTGTCCATCTTGAAGACCCTAATCAAAGTTTTACAGGGTTTCAATGAGACCAACGCACAATCTTCTGAGTTTTAATCATATTTTATTTGTATTCACGTTTAATCATAATCCAGAGGGGAAAGAATCCTAAATTAAGAGAAACCACAGGCTATAGTAGGAAAAGCACTCGACTGAGAGTCTTACCTCTACCACCAACTATATATGTGAGTTGGGGTAAATTATTTCAATAGCCTTCATCCATAAAATTAAGAATGTGAACTAAATCATTATAGTGGTCTCTTCCTCTCTTTAAAAAGATGATGGTTATTAAAGTCTGCATACCCATGAGAGTGAACTTCCCCACCCCCCACCTGAATTAAAGAGCTGAGTTCCTGTGCTTGATTCTCAGGGTTGACCTTGATTTGAGTTCATAGCATTGACATCGTTTTACCCAGGGGAAGGATTACAGCTAAGAGGCAGCATTCCCACACCCGAGTTCTATTTTATAACAACCTCTGTCAGCTATGCTATGTTTAGCTTAAACTATTTTTGGATGCACAACAGTTAATCACCTCTCCCAGTGAAAAATTAAAAGAGATAAAAAACACACCAAAAAAGTCCTATAATCACTCCTAAATACACCTAACTCTTCTCCTGGATCCCCTTCCCTACGCCCTTTATCTCTGAGATTTCTCTGTATTCCCTGCAACACCACACACAGGAGCTGTCCCCTGCGACTGGTATGCTCAGGTATCTGTTTCCTTTAGGCTTGGCTCAGATTCAGCAGCTTGGAGCTGACAAGGAGCTGGGAGAGAGAGGCTCTCTGTGCCAGTTTTACATGAAAGCAGGCCTCAGGAATACACTTTTACAATCACTCTCCAGGGTCTGCCTGACCCCTTGGGCTGCTCTTCTGTGCTAAAGTCTTTGCTAAAAGCATATAGCACTTTCCACTAAGTCCCAAACTTCAAGAGCACTGTCTTTTCACAATGCCACAGACTTTTTCAGATTTTGTTCTGATCTGATTGTTTCTTTTCTCAAAGGAAAAAAAAAAGCAAGCTAGAGAGAAAAAGTGATGCTAACTTTCCCTTGTGGGGCCAGACAAGGGAATACAATGGGAGTCTTATGTCCTGGAGGAATGCAAGGAATCCCGAAGATGGGCACAAGCCGCCTGAGTCGAGTGCTTTAGAAGACGCAAGGCAATGCAAGGCGGGCTCTGTCCACTTGGTATAGTGGGATAAACCAACCCTGAGATCTAGAGGGACCCCTGAAGGCATGGATTTTCTGTAAACAAGATCAGCTGAAAGCTATTTTAATTCTTCTTACCTGTCGATTGTGTAAAATTATAAAAATAAAATATGAAAAATGTCAAACATAATGTTAAAAAATAGTATCATGAACATTCATAACATTTTGCCATATTTGCTTTCTTACATTTTCATATGTACTTCCATATACATGTATTTTTATATGTGTGTGTATGTATACAGTGTATATACTGTATACATACACACACATATAAATTGTTGGAAGATTTTAAAGGAATTATAGACGTCAGTTCATTTCACTTCGAAATATAACCTTTTATATCCCCAAAATAAGGATATTTTGTGATTTAATAGCAATAACAGTATTACTCTTAAAATTAACAGTTCCATAGTATTATGCAAATTGCCCTGTCTCTAGTAAATTGTCCCAGTGCTACCAAAAATGTATTTTATACTTGTTTACTTCAAAAGAGAATTTAATCAGACCAAGCCAATTATCTGGCTGACTTTTTAACATTTTGCATTTATCTAACAATTTCCTTGTAATGTTATTTAAATTCTTTCTCCCTCTTCTGTTTTTCTTTACCCTCAAGGTTAGAGCAAAAGGTATATTTTCATGTTCAAGACATTTGGTAGGAAGTCTTCCTAGGTGAACAGCTGTATAGCTGGTATTTCAACATATCAGGAGGCACATAATATCTGGTTGTTCTATTAGGGACATTAAGTATACTTTACTCAGTAAAGTATAGTCAGTTTTTCTATTAGGCTGCATATAGTCTTAAAATCACTGGCTGCAAAATTACAGACAAAATATCACAAGGCTTAGAGGGAAAATGGAGATAATATACTACAATATTAAAAATGTTGATTTAAAAAAAGGAATTTATTAAAAACAATAGCAGTTTAACACGTAAAATAGCAGCTTAACACGTGAAATGGTTAAAAAAACATGACTACTCCAACAAATAAGTCACTTTACCCTGAAAAAAAACAAAAACAAAACACCTGACATTTGCTTATATAAGTGGCCATCAGAAAGGTTGTAGCTTGTAAGTGATTATGAAGGGATGGGAGAAGATTACCTAAAATTGGACAGAGTTCCAACACCAGATGTGAGAGTGTGGCTCATCACACCTGTGGTGAAATCAAGTAGCTGGTAGATGTTCCAGACGTGCACATGTGTGCACGCTGTGTCTTCCTAGGTGGCCCGGCTCAGCTGGGGTCGGTTTTCTGTGTTGACCTAGTGTTTTTGTGGACAGAATTGCACACAAGAGAAGATGAAAATGCATTGCACTCAAAATGTTCCTTAGTATAGCAATCATGTTGGAAAGAAATCACAATTCAAAACAAGAATATTAGAACTGACTGCATTGGTAATTTACTTCTCTCTCTTTTGCTTAATTAGTTTAGCTAGAGGTTCAATTTTATTGATCTCATCAAAGAAAGAGCTGTTTGGTCTCAATACATTTTTATTCTTCTATTCTCTCCTCCATTTATTGTGCCCTTATCTTCAGTATTTCCTTCTTCTAGTTACTTTGAGTTTAATTTACTCATCTTTTTCTAGCTTTTTAAGGTGGAGGTTTAGATCATTAATTGTAGACCATTTTTATTTTCTAGTATAAGTTGTTCTGATTATATATTTCTCAATAAATACTACTTTAGCTTCATCTCACAAATTCTCATATGTTATGTTTTCATTATCATTACAGAAATATTTTCTAAGATTTCCACATCTGTAAAGATAGACATACTTTTCCCTATTCATTCTATTAAGCACAGCTAAAACTCTTGGACATTATATAAAGAAACATAACAGACAGGCTAGGGACTCTGACACTAGAGTAATGACAAGGTGCCGGGGTGATACCCAAGGCTTAGTGGGGATTGTGAACCCACCCAGCACTAAAGAGAAGTCACCCCCCACCCACTGAATGTCTCTGGAGGCCAAGTGGGGAGCCTGGACTTCATCCCCACCTGTTGGCAACAAGCCATGACTCCTTTCTCTAAACTGAAAGAAATTATTAAAATAAAAATGAAATCCTAGAACATAAAGATGGAAGAAATAACAAGACAAAGAACAAATACATGTTTGACTGTTAAAGCAAAAAATGTAAAACTCTAATTTGGTTCTCAATGTATGGAGAGGACCTTTTAAAATGTAACGTTATTTAATATAACTATATTATAAATGGAAGAGAGCAAAAGAATATAAAGTAAGATAAGGTTTCCAGCCTTGGCTGGTGTGGCTCAGTGGATTGAACACTGGCCTGTGAATTGAAGTATAGCCAGTTCCATTCCCAGTCAAGGCACATGCCTGGGTTGCAGGCCAGGCCCCCAGGAGGGGGCATGAGAGGCAACCACACACTGATGTTTCACTCCATCTCTTTCTCCCTGCCTTCCCCTCTCTCTAAAAATAAATAAAAAATCTTTTAAACAAAGGGAATACAAGATAAGATTCCCAGACTTCATTCTTACTAGTAAATGTTGACACCATAGACTATGTGTATTATGTATATACACACATTTATGAGCTGTGTCCAGAAGGTATCCAGCCATGTACTATGAAAGATAGAGACATTTATTGAAGAAGATACAAGATACAGGAAACATTGTGCATGGGACAATTATACCCCAGTCCCCTTCAAAGTAGGCTCCTTGGGGCCTCACAAAGTTCTCCCAGTTGCCATTAGCTGCCCCGTCATATTTTCCTGAATCTCATCAACGGTCTGAAATCTCTTCCTTTTCAAAGGTAATTTTAATTTTGGGAAAAGACAGAAGTCACAGGGTGCCAGATCTTGGCTGTAGGGGAGCTTAGTCACCTGGGTGATTTGATATTTCGCCAAAAAACTCTGTATGAGACGTGATGCATGAGCAGGTGGGCATGAAGCTGCCAATCACCAGTTGCCCACAGCTGTGGCCTTCTGAATCACCCAAATAGTCCCCATGGAGGAATGTTCAAGCTTAACATAAAATTTGATGCAGATTTGTTGCTCTACTCACTCAGTCCTTTTGAATGCAAAGGCCACACAGTACACATGATCGCTCAATGCCATCTACCACCCTCACTGACTAGTACAGTGATGTTGTCATTATTTACACATACACATTCCAGTCCACTCTCCCTGGCTGCCGGGTCACATCGATGTTGTGCAAACCATTCTCATTATATTAACAATGGCTGGGCTTATTCTGGATAGATCTGTATAATATAATACCTGAAGTAGTCAGTTAAAAAGCTATAAATACAAGCATCCCATATACATACATTAATATATAAGTACATTAGTAAACAGCAATGGATTTTTTTAAATAAAAGCAAAAATATTCTGGATTTCTTTCAGTTCGTGAAAATGCACTAATGTAGGTCTTTTGTAGGCCACGTGGCCTAACGCACACTTTCAGAGAGTAGTAAATACTCCTTGCTTTATGCCATTTCGGCTTATGAAAGGTTTCATGGGAATGCCCTACATTCAGACAGTGGGGGAAACCTGTATAAAGTGATACACTGAAAGACCCTAGAGACAATAAGTAAAAATGACAAACAAAAATGGAGCTTTTATATTATCATTATCTCTGATAGCTATTTTGCTTCATTTGACATTAAAAAGCTATATCACTTTCCTCACATTTGTTTGTATAGGATGTTTTCTTCCCAGGCTCCCTCTTTTACCTGTCAGTGTTTTTATGTTAAATTGTGTCTTTTGTACTCAACATATAGTTGTGACTTGATTTCTTATCCATTTTGACAGTCTCTGACTTTTAATTAAAGTGTTTAGGACGTGTGCACTTAGGGTAACCATTAGCAGAGCTGGCTTTAAGTTTTGCATCTGTCCGCCACCCAAAAAGACATTTCTGCTTCACCATTTCTCATTTTCTACCTTCTTTAGAGATAATCAAATGCTTTTAAGTAAACTCTTTGAATTCCTCTTTTCAGGCATACCTTCTTAATATACCTTTTATTTACTTACTTTTAAGTATATACTCTAAATATTACAATGTGTTCCTAATTTGTAACCGTCTACTTTGAATTAATGTAGGCAGCCCTCACTTTGCATGGCAGTGCAGGACTATGAAAATGACCCTGTAAGCTGAAACTGTGCAAAGCAACCCTAATAATCAGTGAGAAAAGTTATAGTTGTTCTTTCTATGCCTTAAAAATTTGGTCAAAACATTTTTAAAAACTCCGTTGTATATAAATAAATAGGGAAATGAAAAGAAATAGTAAAGCTAGTATTTATTTAGTACATTATAACTGAAAACATTAGGAAGATTGAAAATTAAAATGTTTTATTTATTCATAAAAAACCTGCCAAGAGTAGGTGGAACCGTGTTTGCCTCATCCCATGATCTGTGATGCAGAGTGAGGACTGTTTGTGTGTTAATGAGCTGTCATGCTCCTTTCTATTTCGGGGTCTACTTTCAATATTTTACCCTTTTCACTGTCAATGTCATGAAATATGTCCGAGAGTCCCTGTAATATAAAATTCTCTGCCAGATTTCGGCCCTCTGCAGTATCTTGCTCCTCTTTGTCACAACACCTTTCCTTAACTTACAGCCACGATTTCACCTTTCCTAAGTTCCTCCAGCTGCGAATCCAGAACCACTCAGTAATGTCAACATTTCCACGGTAAGCAATTCTATGACTCTATTTTTTCACTTAAATTTTACTTCCAGGTTTATCACTTTTTGTATCTTTGTTGCCTTTGCATCTTTTTGGCCAATTTCCTCTTCGGATAACCCGTTTTTGTAAAAATGTCCTGTGGGTTCATCACTGGGAGCCAGGAAGGCAACACACCTGCATGCTTTGCTGACTGTGTGAACCGAAAGGCAAAGGTGTTTGACCAATCAGTCACTGGTGAACTTAGAAATAACTGATGTGATTGGTTCCTGATCACGGCATGCATGTGTTATTTATATAGTGATTTGCAGCCTGAAGAGGCGGCAGCAAATATATATATCACTCACTTACAGTTAAACGGTAATGACATTTAAACTGTTTTTGTGGGACTTGTGTTATTTAACTGAATTTTGGTAACTGGAATTCATGTCTATTGACACCATGCACAGGGATGACTGCCTATATTGCACTACTTTCTGTGAAATGTAAGAATCTTAACTTAGATATTTTCATTCAGCCCCTTAATCCATTTAGCTATCCCAGAGACTGACTCACCTTTGGGATCTCTGCATGGAGCAAGCCTACAACTCCTCTCAGTGTTCACAGGCCTTGGGCTCCGCAAGGCCTCTTTTACAAAAAGTCTGAATCCCCACGACTGCCACTCGGACCATCAGCATCGCTGTATTTTCATGTTCTTTCTAGCAATAAACACATTTCTAAGTAGACTCAAAGTCTAAGTATTTCACATTGATCAATTTAGGTTTGGATTTTTTTTTTAATTGGCAGGTGTACGTTGAGCATCTGTCTGCGTGACCATTAATCTCTTGGAGATCTTAAAGAGTTCCACACTTGATTGGCCCCCGGTACAGAGGAATTACATGTATAGACATCAAAAGATGACCAAGTAAATAAGGCAAGAAATAGATTCTGTAAGTATTCAGACAATAGAGAGTGCTTTGTGTGATCAGGGATTCAGAGTTCTCATCAAAGATAAGAGACATGAACTGGGCCTAAGCAACAGTTGGGATTTAAAAGAAGAACATAGAGGAAGGCAACTGAATGCTGGGTTTAAACAAAACGCCCACCTGGGTGAGCAGCATGGCCCAGCACAGTGCCGTTCTCGGGCCTGGCCGCCATGAGGAAGACCTGAGGACTTCGAAAATCACAGAGTCTAAGGGCCAACCAGAACGGTCCCGAGTTTCCAGTCATTAGCCAGGTTTGGGGCAGCTGCAGCAAAAAACTTTTTTAACATATGTTCACTGCCTCGATAACCGAGAAACAACATTTGGCTGTCTCTGTGTAATTATTTGTTTCCTATCAAGCAGTTTTAGCCTAGGCATTACAAAGTCCATCTTGAATATCACATTCATTTGGGAAGAATTGCTGAGATGATAGGAATATCTCTCCACTTACAGGAAAGGAAGCCCAGCAACAATACCATGTTTATGGAAAGGTCTCACATGAAAACACATTTTCCCACTTTTTTGTTTGACTTCTGGGGGCAGCTTTCACTCCCTTTTTGTTGCCATTGGCTCCCACGGCCCCTGCAGCCCTGTGGCCGCCCTAGACTGTGGACCGACTCGTGACTCGGCAGGCGACTGCAGGTGAATGAGGATCTCTTGCTTAGAAAGCTTCCTGAAGCCTTCAGCCCTTGCTCTTCCCTGGAATACTTTTCTGTGGGCTTGCCCTTCCTCCACCTAAAAGTAAGCTTCAGGCACTGGAGATTTCAGTGTGCACTAGGAAAAATGGAGCCCAGGAAGTTTCCTTTTCTGCTCTGGAGCTGGACATCAGGCCACCACCCTCCAAGAGAGACACACTGAGTCCATGAGCCGGCCAGGCCAGACACCAGGTCAGGCTCCAGCAGGCCCTTCATCTGTCATCCTGTTCTGCTTCAGGTTTCCGGGGACTTGCAGGCTGGGGCAATAGGTTCTGAATTTCTTGGGTCACCTAACCACGAGATGTGAGTACCACAGTATCTTACAGAAGCTTAAATGTTAGAGACTTCCCAACCTCACAGAAATCTTAATCACTATAATCAAATCATTCAAATCCAGTTACTTCTAAAGCAATTTAGGATAGTGGGGTAATTTTAAAGTGCTAACAAGCAGCTGTGGACCAAAACAATTCCACCCTAGCACATGCTGAAATAACTGTAGCATGATAAAATATTCTCATAATTTTAGACTGACAAAAGCTTATCAACTAATTCATAATTATCATAGAAACACGAATGGTTTTTGTTTCATTTTGTTTTTACTAACAGAGACCCTGTTCAGGTGTTATCCAATGCCCATTCTTAAGGGTACATTATCTCCAAGTTCCTCATGAAATACGAAGATGTTCATCATAAAAAGATGCATCTCCCAAGCCCTCTGCTTTTTGTGCCCATCCACAGAGAGACTAATCCAAGCAGGTAAACTATCTCCACCAAATTTCTGTTCTTGAGTACTCTTATGTGCTTGCTAGCATTTGTGGTTTGCTTATTTGAAACCTAAATTGCCCTCACAGTTTTTTTTCCCCTTACCTGAGGTCATTCTTATTGATTTTAGAAAGAGAGGGAGGGAGGGAAGGAGACAGAAAAGGAGAGAAACATCAGTACAGGACACAAACATTGATCGATTGTCTCTCAGATGTGCCCAGACTGGAGATCTGGCCTGCAACCTAGGCATGTGCCCTGACCAGGAATCAAACCCATGACCTTTAGGTGTGTGGGACGATGCTGCAACCAACTGAGCCACCTGGACAGGGCCACCTGGACAGGGCCTCACAGGTGTTTTGATGATGAGGATGGTGATGGTAAGGATGATATCAAGGACGAGGATGATGACAAGCTTATAATAAAGGAAACAAAAAAATACACTGACAACTTACTTTGTACTTTCACACAGGTGTCCATGATTTCACATAGGAAGTTGCTGTACCATCCCTGTCCACACATTCCTCCACCGCTCTCCTCTGCCCACCTAGCCCCATAGCCTGAAAATCATATGAGCTGTTGGATGGAAGAGTTGAATTAAAGGTGGGTGGTGCTTTGGTCGAATATCAGAGCTGTGGGATGCTGGGCTGTCTGCAAAGAGCAGTTGGAGCCACAAGTCAAAAACAGTCTTTGTCTTGTGCCCACTGAAAGGGACTTTCAACCATGAGTCAGTATTTCCAACCCCATCTTCATAGATAGGCAACTGTTCTCAATCATGCACCTTTAAAATGCAAAGGCTTAAAAAAAAAGGAAAACAATAATAAAATGCAAAGGTGTGTGCCAGCAGTCACTTTCTCAGTAACCACTGAAATATTAATACCTTCTGGAAAGCAGCACGCAGAGTCAGGCTTCAGGGGCAGAGAAAGGGCCAAACCCTATACTCATCCATTCACCCACTGATTCGTTGATAAATTCATTCATTCTTTCATTCATTCATCAGGATTTGTTGGTCGACCAGCAGTCCAGGTTTTGAGTTAGGTTCTAGTGACACAAGAATGAATAATGCTTGCTTCTTTCTCCCTAACAAGTAGCCATCGTACGACATAGCAAGAGCTATAAGAAAATGCTTCTAAACTGCACTTACCTGCAGGACAGGAGCACACGTTAGTCAATACGAACCAAGTCTGGGTGACATGGCTGGGTAGCACACCTGATAGATAACTTCTTCAGCATTTTGTGCTTTTCTACATTTCTGATGTTCCCTTAATCCTTAAATAAGAAACCTACCTCCAGCTTCCCTGGGACACCAAGAAACAGTGGTAACCCAAGTCCTCTGAAGTTTCTCTCATCCCAGTTCGGGCACATGTTTCTCCTCCGCTAAAGTGGCCATTGAGTCTCTTCCACCACAACTGGTGGCACTCTGCCTGCTGCCTGGGGGCTGCCTTTGACAGCTGCTGCCACCCCTATTTTCCTTTTCTGGAGTTGACTGGGAAGTCCTCGCTTCACACCAGGGCTTGGGACTCCTCATTCAGCTCCAGGACAGGAACAGTCCTTGATGGTATTTTAATCTCCCATCTACAGGAATTTAGGTCCAAGATTCCTGGGGTTTGTTTTGAAGACATTTGAATGGTCCTTCCTAGATTTACACTAAAAATTACTTTTCCCCTCTGACCCAGAACGGGATCATACATTGGTGGTTCTCAGCAGGGCATCTCTGCACATTCAGGGCACTCAGCCCAGAGGCAGGCATTAATTTTGGTCTCCCTACATTGTCTTAATCCAGGTATTCAAGGGTCTGATTACACATCTATCAATCAGTCTATCGCCTAACTATACCCATACTTTTTGTGCCGTCTCTTTCTCTCATGGAGAGGCTGTTCCTTCACACCCCAGAGTTTCCATGATCAGCGTTAGATATGCCTCTTCCCCGTGCAGTTAGTTACAAGAGCGAGCAGGTGCCTGCAGATGCTCCACCCTTCTGGGTCCAAAGCAGCAGGAGCAGAAAGCGGGATCCACATAATTCCCTATATTTGTGACAGTCTTAATCCCAACAAACTATAGAAGCTCCTGGGAACTCTTGCAACTTCTCAGAGTGAAGAGAAAAAGTTTTACTTGCTCTCTATATGTATACCAGAACTCCTCAAACGTTTAAAATTGCACAAGGTAGAGGGGAAGGGAAGATAATAACTGAGTTACTTATTTAGCACACGTGAGAACAGAAGCACACGACACACTGGGCAACTTGGTTACGTTTGATCTTATTATCCCGAACTGCTTACATCTGCTGTGAATGCCCGAAAGTAGGAAATGTTCTAAACAGGAGAGAAGAGCGACTGGTTCGCTCTCTGTGGTGAACTGCAGCACAGCCCACGATTTATAAAGTGAGGTATTCCCCAACCTCGTCCCAGTCCAAGGGGCATATGTCAGTCTTTTCAGGATTTTTGCACAAACTCTTACAGAGTCATACAGGAATTCTTTCAATCACCAGGATGTGCTTGAGAACCAACAAGGTCAAAGCCAAATCTCTGGGTCTTTAATCAAAGGGCAAATGCATTAGCATCTACTATGCCTTTGGCACATTAGTAAACCCTGAAAGGCTGCAGGATGCAAACAAAGCTTGATCCTCAAGTAGGCTGGTATGGGAAACAGATACTCCTACTACTGTAAAGAGAAAGCACCTCAAGGAGTCCCAGGCACATGGAAAGCCCCTAACAAACGGCACCTTTGGTTATTAGCTTTGAGCTATAATGGAGGCACACTAGGCTTTAAAAACAGTGCCAAGAGGACTGACATAGGGAAGATGTGTAGGATTCTACAGAGGAGGGGCCTTGATTCCAGCATTGGTACCAGGCTTCCAGGGGAAAATGAAAGAGCTTCCAGGTGGAAGGAACAGCAGAGAGAAAAGCAGAGTTGAATCTATCTTTTCTAAAGGAGCCCAAAGTGGGGCCGGTGACAAGATGAAGTCGAATAAGATGCAAATGTAACAGCAAACTGGACCCAGATGATGGAGACCTTAAAGTTCAGGATTTATTCTATAGACAATGGGGGGCAAAATGGAGAGTGAAGTAATCAAACTTGAGATTTAGGAAGATCATTGCTGGGGAAAAAGTAAAGACTGGGTGGGATTAGAGAGAGGCAGGAAGTGCAAGCTTGCGTTAGGAGGCTGTGTTGAGGGAAGGGGGAGATAAGATGAGGAGGGGACCTGCGAGGACCAGCAGTGCCCTGCAGAGAAGGTGGAGATGGGGAGCATTTAAAAGACAGGCTTTTCCATTAGAAATTACTGTGTTATCATTCTTTCCACGTTAATGGGTTTAGTTTTCAATGACATTCATATCCATAAACTGCAAATTCTTGAAATTTGCCGTTAAAAACTGAACAAAAGAAAAGACTAGATTTTGCCGGCTCTGTACCTTTCATGGGGAGGACCAGCCTGTTAGACTTTGCAGGTGCCACTGGGTGGCAGCTCTCTGAGTTACTGGCCTCAGAAACCAAAGGGTTTTGCCAAACTGTCTTGAAGTGATGACAAGTATCATGCCAAAGTTTCATTGCACTTTTTCAGAGAGACTAGGGCATTTTCTTTCTGGAGTTATAGGAATGAACATTTAAAAGGTGGGTCATTTCAGCTAACAAAGATGAAATGCTGCATTCCAGATAAAAGAGCAGGAAGAGGATGGGGAGAAACTGAGGCCTGTGAGGACAAGACCCCTGGTGTTCCTCTCACCTAACAGTCTGTTGTCAGGCATAGAACAGTGAAGACAGCATCTATACTGTGGTCCCATTATCTGAAGTCTCTGGCCCTCACTGTTAACAGCAGCATAAACAACCATTGTCTGGTGCTAGGTTTGATATCTCATGGATGACTAGTTTGGCTTCAGTTTAAATCACATCCTCAGAAAATAAAGGGAAAAAAGAGACCCTGAATTTGGCAACTCTCTCCCTTACACACCCCTCCTATAATCAATCCATCCAAACACCAGGAGCTCTATCTATAAATTCTTTCAAATACAGCCTAAAATGACCACCCCATGCCACTCTGCCACTGCCACTACGGCCCAGCCATCAGCTCCCTTGCCTGGGCTCTGCATTAACCTCTCGGCTTTCACTGTTGACTGTCCCCTACCAGAGCCAGCCAGCATTTTCCTCTTAAAGAATAAATCAGATCAAGTCACTCCCCTGCCCAAGGCTGCTCATCTCACTGAGAATAAAATCCCAGTCCTTACCAGGCCCTCCAGCCCTTCCTGGCCCCAACCCTCTACTTGTCCAACCTCATCTCTCAGCACCTTCCCCTCACTCACTCCCCTGCCCCAGCTCCTCTGGTTTCCTTCCAGTCCCTGGTACACACCAGACACTCTCCTGCTGTCCATCTCTGCATTTGCTGAACCCTCTGTCTATAATGTTATTCTGTCTATGGCATGTACCCAGAACAGCACTTCCCCCTCCGTCTCACCCCTTTTCATGCTTTATTTTTTTCCCATGTGATTTTTCCTGATATTTTATTACACAATTGTTTATATATTTCCCACTCTTGAACGTAATCTCCATGAGATCAAGGATTTAATGTTTCATTAACTGCTGTATTTCAGTGACTAGAATAATGTGAAGCACAGAGTATGTTCTGAAATATCTGTTAAATACATGAAAGACTGACTGACTGACTGACTGACTAAATGAATGAATGAATAATACACTAGCCTCACTGCCTAACCCAGACTTATTCCCTCTCCAGTCCTGAAATAACTATTCACCTAATTTACTCTTACAACTTACCAGAACCACCCCAGGCCAACCTGTCCTAAGTGATTTCCCACTAAGCGACGGGATGGAGCAGGCTTTGGAGCTGTGAAAGGTCGTACATTTTCAAGACACCAGATTATGCTGTCAGAACAGTTCGGTTTCTGTCTGGAACCCAACGGCTGCACCCACTCTGCCTCAGGAGGGGAATTTAAAGTGTGCATCATTTTAACAATAAACTTGGAACAATTAAACAAAGGTATGCCATGACTCTGAATGACCTCAACCTACTCCATAAATGCATTATACAAGCAAAATCTAACCTTAAATAACTAATGCATGATTTCAGTGTTTTGATTAAAAAATTCAATCAGTACCTGTTTTGGAGAAAACAAAAATAAAAGCTAGCGTAACGCTAAAGGAACCAAACTACCTCAAAAGGGCGCACTAGTCAAAGGCCAGAGCGCCCTCTACTGGCCATCGGTAGCTAATAAACTATGGCGGGGAATCACAAAGGAAGCACCTTTACATTCAAATCCATAAATGAGATTGTTAAAATAATCAAATAAAATAGACTATGGCTATAATAAGGGGAAAGACTCAATCCCTGTTTTCAAGAGGTCTGAAGATTGCTGTGAGGAACAGAAACTCAGAATCACAGCAGAGTGGATAAATGGTGCCATCTAGAACACACTGTGGGGGGATGCCTGCGCTGCGGTTTGTAGAGGACGTAGGAGTCATCCAGGGGAAGGGGGCGCTGAGTACATGGAGGTTATGGTCCAAGCGATGGGCCCATGGACACGGAGGCGAGAGAGAACCTGTTCAAGGATGCCAGGAGCTGAGAGCTGTGACAATTACCCTTCGTTGCTACTCACCAGCCATTTCCCAATCTGTTTTTCCTTGCTTGTCTGCTTTCATCTTGGTAGCAAAAAGATACTGATTTTTCTAACTGATCTTATGGCTAGAGATGGCCATGTGACCCAGTCCGGGCCCATGAGCTATAAGGGACCATGCACTGAGGAATGGTGGAGACGCCCATGAAGAGGGCCCAGCGTTCTCAGTCTGCTTGCTGAAGTCGTGAAGATGTGATCCTTGGACCTGCTGCAGAGATCGGGTAGCTATGAATGGAGGAATCGGCAACACAGAGGATGGTGGTCTTGGATGACATTACAGAGCTGCTGAACCACCCCTGGGACCCAGCTCTGGACTTTCTCATTTTGAGGGAAAAAATAATCCTTATGGCTTAAGTCACTCTTGGTTAAATATTCTGGTATTTATAGCCAACACACACTCATTGGTAATGCTCTTATTCTATGACATGAAGAGTAGTGGAAGGTTTTAAAAGGGGCTGTAATACAATGAAATTTGCATTTCAGAAAATTCAGACTCATAATAAGAATGGAAGAGGTCAACAGGAGAGGTCAGAAGGTCAATTAAAATACTTATAAAATTTTAAACGTGGATAAAGGGAATTAGGTAGAAATTAGTGTCTGACTTCTGAACTGCTAGGACTGGAACAGAAGGCAGATATAAAACATATTTAAAAAGTAAAATAAATAGGACTGGGTCATTCACTGAGGGCGCTAGAAAGTGAGATGAAGGGAGTGAATCCCAAGTTCGGAGTTCGGATAATAAGGTAGGTGAACAGGTCACTGTTT